>WNWK01050523.1:0-12799 GCA_009830355.1 Cherax destructor | reverse complement strand
AAAGTTTTTTAGTGAGGTGAATGTCCCTTGACCCTATAACCCCGCCCATGCCAGTGTGAAACTGCTGTCAGCTATGAGAAGTTGAGGTTTTTGATGACGTAAATGATGGTGAAGGCAGTTTTGGGAAAAAACCCTTAGTAAACCTCTCGGAAAAACGGGCTTCAGAAAAAGCTGCTGAAGCAATACAGGGGTGCACACCCTCCCAAAGCTGTCAGGTTAGTTTTCCCCTAACAACACGGGATCAAAGAGTAAGTGTAATTGGTTTTATGAACTGGGTGTAGACCCCGAAAAACTATCAAGTTTCCCATGATGAGGATAACTACATTTGTGCCTAATGATTCAACATTTATAGACAAATTTCCCGCAAAGAATATGCCAAATCAAACCACCCCCACCTAGGGCACCTAAAGTGCCATTGTCAAAACAACGTCAAAAATTAACCCAAATATCGGGTGTCAGAGCAAGTTAAGCCCTCGTGTTCCCAACGATCTGATATTACTAGTGGACTGGCCAGGGATTTTCCCACGCTATATTCACCCCCGTGCTCCCCTCAACAGGCGCTATAACATTGCATTGTACCAGACCTCCTCAACGTCATGTTAAAAGTGTAAACGTTGGGCCACATGCCGGAAATGCCCAGCTAAGTCCCGGGTGTGCAGTGCTCCAATGCTCATTCTTCTGAACTGTGTTATGATTTGACAAACAGCACCAGACTGTTGCTGGATGTATCAAGTGATTTCAGGCCAGCGCCATGCTGACTCAGGGGGGGCTCCCCCAACCACCCAACCACACCCCCCCTGCCCCCTTTTTGACCCCAGGCCAAGATACCAGTCTGAATATGGCTATGCCGGCCCTCAGACAATGGGGTTGAGCACTTCACCTGGGAAGCACATCAACAGAGCTCCACGTCTGCTGTCAATGCCATCTTGAGCAGCTGACAGTCAGCCACATCAGCGCCCGGGGCTTCACGTCCCCAGATTTTCCCCTAGTCTTGCCGTGTGGTATACAACCTGAAGTCCCACATAGGACTACGGGAGAGACAGCAATTTCCCCTGAAGCAACAACTTGAGCAGCAAAAGAAAGATTTTAGAGCATACCAATAGCAAGATTGTCACAAATTTAAAAGCGGGGAAGGCTGATGAACAAGGTGGTGGTGGTGTCCTTATTTCGGCAATGACAACCCCAACAGCTGAGTTGATAACTATAGTGAGCATCATGCTGGGGGCAGTGCTGTTCTGATTTAGTAATAGTTATGAGTGTCTATAAATTGATGCCAAAAGTGTGATGAGGGAGGGGTTTCCCCATAATGTTAGTAATAGTGATGTGTGCCATAAAAGCGGTGGTCCCAAAGTGATGGGGGCAGGGGTTTTCCCATAATGTTAGTAATAGTGATGAAGGTCGTAAGTGGTGATGCCGAGTGTGATGGGGTTTAAACCCAAATTGACATTAATGTTAAATTTAGCACTGCTGATAAATGTAATGAACACAATGTTGATAGTGGTGTTGGTGATGACAGTTATAGTGATGTGTGTAATGGTAGTGGAGGAGGGAAGTGAGTGGTAGTGCCACCTATCATACATTCACACATAAAGGCGGTGCTCTGTGTAAACAAAGACTGCCACGAGGCCTCACAACTGGCGTGCACTCAGAAAACTCATGGACCAGGGTAACACTGCTGACATTGATGAGGTCTGCTCTTTATATGAAAAATTTTTTTCATTGGCTGAGAAACTCCGGCCAGCACTGGTGGTGTGCGGACGTGTTGGTCACCCCCTGGTGGTAGCAGTTGGAAATTATATTTTCAGCAAAGATGGTGGCGGCTCCCGGCGGCGAGAACACAGTATGTGTTGAGTTTATACAAGGGCGGTCTACTGGAGAATGCGGATGTGATATTACCTGCTGTTCTTCGCGACACATACCATGTGACACTTGCAGATCTTTATGGTATATCGATTAACGGTGCAAAGAGGCTGTTTGTGAAATTTGCAGACGAAGCATATCAAAGGGTGGTGGGAATCGGATCAACGAATGATGGTAAATCCTGGTGGAGATGTTTAGGGACGTCAGTGTCTACAAATGGATTAAGGTCCAGAATATTCCCTTTGAAATGGGACCGGAGGACGCCCGCGCGTTTTTAAGGTTTTGGTGTCTTCATGCAGTCAATATTGGCAGATGGGCGCGGGGGCTATATGCAGTTTTTTGAGGGAACATTGAAAAAATGACATTCAACCCCATACCATCTTATTAATGGGGGTGTTTCCTACACAGGTATACGTGACATATCAAGGGCAGGTGCGCATGTAGTTGTGTGGGCAGCCTGGACATCTGGCGGCTGAGTGTGTGCGGAGACGGGAGGATCGACGCGGGGAATGGCGAACCTGCAGGCAAGAGTGTGGAG
This sequence comes from Cherax destructor, assembly GCA_009830355.1. NCBI lineage: Eukaryota > Metazoa > Arthropoda > Malacostraca > Decapoda > Parastacidae > Cherax > Cherax destructor. Next base: position 10,401 of record WNWK01050523.1, on the reverse strand, counting down.
GAGCGTGGGGGCGTGGTACGGAGGATGGTGCCATGGAAAGTCAACCGGAAGGGAAGGCAGTGGAGGAGGAAGTGGAGCAGGCAGAACAGGAAGGATGCGACTGAAAGGAGGTTTGGTGGATCGCGGCCGCCCGGAGACTGAGGAACAACAGGAGGATGATCATTGTGTGGTAAATGAGGTGCTATATTGGAGGATTTGAATGAGATGTTGGGGGGGAGGTATGGATTTGGAGAATGGGGGGGTGGGTGGTGAGGTGGAACTTTTCTGCCTTCTTTGGACCAGATTGAAAGTAGGGAGCTACGGCGACTGTGGTACAGGTGGATGTGGAGGTCCAAGAACAGGAGGATGTAGAGGAAAATGGGAGGGTGGAATCAAGAAAGAGAACTGGGGAGGGGGGAAAATGACATCCCCTCCTGGGGAGACCGGGAAAAAGGTATGGTCAGAGGTGGACGTGGTAATGTGGCTGGTATTAGAGGAAATGGTAGACCAGAGAAAAAAGGGAAGTGGCAGGGATAAAAAGTGTTTACAAGGTTGGATCAACTGATAAGAATGACAGGAAGCAAGCGAAACAGAAGGGTAAACCAATGCCTTTAAATTCAGGTGTCTAAGATCAAGTGAATGGCCTCAGGAATGAGGTCGCGTAGGTGGGTAGAGGATACCTATGTAGGTTTAAGATTGCGTAGTATTTTTCCAGGAACATAATTTTCGGAAGGGTAATAGTTGTTTCTAAGGGGTTTCAGGTTTTTTGGGGGTTCTGGCCCTTAAAAAGGGGGGGGGGGTGAGGGAGGTAGCCTTTGTTTTGGGGTCATGGGAAGAAGGGGGGGGGTAGAGTGGTTAGGGTGGATGGTAGATGGGGAGTGGTTAATGTTAGTTTTATTGTTTATATGCGGCAAATTTTTGCTGAAGGATAATTTTGAGGAAGGGGTTAATTTATGCTTTAAGGGGTTTCCTCAAGTAGCTATCATAGGGGGTTGGAATTGTATTATTAGACTCAAAGGATGGGAACCGGGGTTCGGGGCAGTTGTGAGGATCTTGAGGGAGGTTTTGGTGCAGTGGGGGTGGTGGACGTAGTGGAGGTGGGAATAACCTGGTAGAGTATCGTTTAGTAGGGGACAGTATGCAGCCCGTTTAGATAGGATATATGTGTCAAAAGTAGTGGCGGTGGAGAAAGTGGAATGCATAGATGTTGGTTTTGGACCATAAAGGTGTTTTGGCACAATTAGGGTGGGGGGGCAGTGCAGGTGTTTCAAAGTATTGGAAGCTCAATGTAGGAATGTTGAAGAGGCTAGCGTGGCAGGTGGATTTTGAGGGGTGGTGGAAGGTTTTGTGGGGGTCGGGGTATTGTTGGGGTGGCTAAGGGTGGAATGAATGTGGGAAACTTGCCATTAAGGATTTTGAAAAGGTGGGTAGGAAGATCGATATAGATTTGGGTATCAACGGTATTTAGAGGGGTTATTGAGGGATGCTGGAGGGGGAGGGGGTAGGGAGTGGAGGAGTTTGGAGGGTATTAAGGTAGCTTTAAGGGATATTCAGAATGATCGGTTTCAAGCGTTAAGAGTCAGGAGTGGCATGGATGAAGTGTTGTGGGGTGATAAGGCATCGGCGGTGGTTCTGAGGCAATTTCGAGGAGGAGAGAAGGTATGACAATAGGGTCGTTGGAAGTTGAGGACAATTTGGGGGTATAAGAAGGGTAGGGTTTTAAGTACGACTGTAGCGATGAGTGGGTATGCGGAATTGTGGTATGAAAAATTTATGAGGGAGGGGGATGCTTGTATAGGGGAGGAAGTGTTAAGTAGCATAGAGGAGAGAGTGAGTGGTGAGGAGATGAGGGAGTTAGGTGGGGTAATTACTGAGGAGGAGGTTTGGGTGGCGGTAAAGGACTACGTATGGGGAAGACACCAGGGATTGATGGTTTGCCTGGTGAGGTGTATGTAATGTATTGGGATGTGTTGAGAGGGTTTTGGTAAAGGTTTTAATGAAATGAGGAGGGGGGTGCTTGCAGAGTCAGTTAGAACCGGGTGGTGGTGTTGGTCCCTAAACGTGAGGGACCTAAGGGACTTAAGGATTATAGAGTAATTGCTTTGATGTGCACAGATTATAAAATTTTCGCAAAGATTTTGGCAAATAGGCTTAAGAGGGGTTTGAAGGGTTGGTTGCATGAGGGGCAATTTGGGATCCCAGGGAGGAGTATGAGAATGGGACATAGGAGGATTAAGGGTTTTATAGAAGATTGTGGTGAAGGAGGTGTGTTAGGTTTGGATTGGGCTATGGCTTATGATAGGGTGCATAGGGAGCATTGTTGGAGATTATGAGGAGACAGGGTTTTGGTGAGGAAATAGTGGGTTGGGTTTGACTTATATATGCTGAGGCATTGCTTAAGGTACAAATTAATGGCAGGATTAGTTGGGCAGTAAGTATGGGTAGAGGTATTCGTCAGGGATGTCCTTTATCTCAGATCCTTTTTGCGTTTTTGCAGGACCCTTTTTTTCGGTTGGTTGAGAAAGGGGAGCAAGGGAGGGGGAGGGTGGGGGGTGCAGGGCTGAAATAATAGGTTACGTAGATGATACCACGTTGTTGGTAACATCTAGTGAATGTTTACGATGGGTCAGTGATTTGGTGGTGAGGTTTGGTAAGGTGACGGGCATGAGTGTTAATAGGAGTAAATCGGTTTTGTTAGAGGTAGGAAGTTGGATAGGGGGAGCGTTGGGGGTACGGGAGGGATGGTCTTGCGTAGAGGAGTTGAAAGTTTGTGGTATAGTGTTTTGTGGTAATCTAGTAAGGGCAAGGAGGTGAATTCTAGGGAGGTGGTAGATAAAGCTTTGGATAGGATGAAGGGTTGGGGGTGAAGGAGGTAACTTTATTACAAAGAGTTGTTGTGGTGAATGTATTAGTATACAGTAAGTTATGGTTTAGGGCGGCAGTTTTACCTTTGTTGGAGGGGATGTTCGTAGGTTGGAAAAGGAGTTTATAATTTTGTGTGGGGAAGGGGTAGGCATTGGTTAAATAAGGAGGTGGTGGAAACTAGAGTTCAATGTGGGGGTTTGGGTTTGGTTCCTCTAAGACTGAGGCTGCGCAGTGTTTTTGAAACAGGAATTTCGTTTTACTGGGGAACAGGGGTAGGCGATAGGTGGGGTGATGAGGGAGGCGAGGAAGTGGTGGGGAGGTAGAGAGTTGGTGGGATGTGAGGGTCCTTCGGTTCCTTATGGTGGTTCGGGATTCGGTAAAGGTGCGTGCGAGTAGGTTGGATAGGGTGGGTGTAGGGAAAGGGGTAGTGAGGGGAGGATCTTTCCCTTTGTATGACTGGAAGAGTATTTGGTGGTGGTTTAGGAAGGTTAAGGTTCGTCCAAGTGTTCGGGAGGTGGGTTTTAAGTTTTGCATGGGATTTTGGTAGCAAAGAGTCAGCTTTTTATGATGGGTATGACAAATAATGGGGAGTGTGATAAATGTGGGGAGTGGGAGACGGCATTTCATGTGGTGTATTTTTGTAGGGACATGGGAAAGGTGAGGGAATGGGTAGGGGGGGTGTTGAATTTGATTAGTGGGAGGGGTGTGTCCGTGTTGCGTGCTTTAAGTTTAGATTTGGGTGATTACTCGAAAAGTGTGCGCAGGGCTTTGACGTACATTGTTTTGGATTATATTTTCGTGTTTTGGAGTATGAGGGGTTTGGAGGTGAGGGTGGTGGTTAAAGCTTTGGCTGCCCTAATTTTTAGAACGAAATGTAGGAATAGGGAGATTTATGGGGGGAGTTGGGAGAGTTTTTTTCCGTCAGAGTATAGAGTTTTGACAGTGGAGGGGTTATTGAGGTTATATTAGTGTGGGTGGGGTGTTTAGTGATGTGTGGTAGGTGTAGGGAGGGGGGTATAGCTGTAGTTCTTAGGGGTGGGAGGGTTTTGGTTTCCTTCTGTTTTGGCTGTGTTCCTGTGGACATGAATGTGTGTTTGGTGTTATGCAAGGAATCACGGTATGTTTTATAAGGTTCTGTTTTAAGCCTTATGTGTTGAGATCTTGGTACGGTGTTTGAGGTAGTATAGGCCTCGGTTTGGTTTGTTTACTTTACCCTGTGTGGTGAAGTGTTATGAATGTTTGGTTTGTTGTATTGTCAAGTGTGAAAGGATGGAATGTGTGGGAAGTGGAAGTTTTTATGGATGGGTAAATATTTTGTAGCAATTAGAGTGAATGGTTTGTTGTATGTTGTTTGGAAGCCTTTATGTTTAGGGTTTAATGTAGGCTTCTATGTTGTGTATGACTGATAGTGATCAGTTGATCCTTTATTTTGTGAGAGCTTATAATGTTTTTTGGCTCGGTTGGGTGTGGGTATGTTGTCCATTTGTTGTTGGTTAAAGCCAATTTTTTTTTGGTGTAATAACCAGGTGTGGTGGATGTGTTGTACTTTTTAGGTTTATTGAGCAGATTTCATCTATTTTGTGGATTGGAGTTAAATTGTTTAGTTGCAAGTTGATAATAAGAATGTATAGCACTGTCATAAATAAATACACTTTTGGTGTCTGATGCTCGTTTTGATGTTTGCTATTGTTTAATGTTTGGATAATATATTATGTTTTATGATGTTATTTAAAATTGTTAAAGAAAAGTTACGTTTTGAATGAGTTCATATTTTACTATGTAAATTTGTTTGGTTTGTTATATTTGGTTCAAGGTATGTTAATAATGTATGTAAGTTTATGTTTAATAAAATATAAAAAAAAAAATTTGTTGCATATAATCTCAAATCTACTAACTCTTGTGTTCTATATATTAAAAAATCACTTCCCCATCAACTTCTCACACATAAGAAAACAGAGGGACTGCAATACCATGGTGTTAGGATTTATATTGGGAACTCTGCTCTCAACATATTTAATTTGTATGCTCCTGCTGATAAGTTCAATTACTTGGAGCTCCCAACTTGTGCTCAGTCTGAGCCTACTCTTATAATTGGAGATTATAATGCAAGACACAAAAGCATTGGAAGCTCACAGTTTGGTAATCGTAATGGTAACCAACTGCTGTCACTGTTAAACAGTCATGATAATGTGCAAATTGTAGGTGACCTTGAACCCACACATATCTATGGAGGCATCCTTGATCTGTGTCTTGGCTTCAACATTACTTCTGCCAGCTGTGAGTCTACCATTGTATCAGATATATCATCAGACCATTTCCCAAGGCTAACCTCACTAGATATAGGTAATACTATCCTTCCTGGTGGAATATTCAAACGGAAACGTTTTAATGTTCCCCCTGATCAACATGAGGACTTTGTTGCACATGTGACTGACTGGTATAATTCCTATGTGTGTTCCTCTGTTGAGACCTTTAACAATGACCTTGTGAGCAGTATTCAGAACTACTTAGAGCCGCCTCAAAACCTCCTGGAACTCTTAACCCAACCAACTTCCATAACAATCATACCTCCTATAATAACCATACTTATTACAATGATCTTAAACTTCGAACACTGAAACGTACTGCTCGCAGAATAGGCCTAGCCTATAGAAAACATCGTACCCTGGAATGCTGAGGCTCTTTCAAACTGCCCTTGCTGCTGCAAGAGAGCGTATGACAGAGCTGCGGCAAACTGACTGGGAAAAATTTGTCAATGGTCTCAATGCTCACACCCCACTTAGCCGAGCATGGAGGGACATAAATAGAATTAAGGGTAACAGAACCGGTCAGATTGCACACCCTCATCCCTTACATAGGGCGAATGAGCTAGTCAGTGCTTGGGCTGTTACATCAAGCTATGAAAATCTTCCCAGTACCACACAGACGAAATTAAATGACAAATATGATGCTAGGGAGAGACTTGTTTGTTTTATGCTCAGCAAGGAAGATGACTGTAACATTCCTTTCACTGACTTTGAACTTGATGCAGCACTAACTAAAGGCAACTCCACGTCACCTGGTGAGGATGGTATTACCTACAATATACTAAGATTGCTGTGTCGAGTACCAGGCAATCCTTTACTCGAATTATACAACATGAGCTATGTAACTGGGGAGCTCCCTAAATCTTGGACCAACAGCCTCATCATTCCCATTCCTAAGCCCAATCAACAAAATTCATTTCGCCCAATATCTCTTACTAGCTGCTTATGTAAAACATTTGAGAGGATGATTCTTAATCGTCTCATGTACAGAATCAAACATTTTTGTCCCCCGGTTGCATGGTTTCATGCATGGAAGGAGTGTGCACCAATGCATAGCCACCTTTCTCACTCTGCACACTGACAGCTCATACACTACCTTCCTTGACCTTAAATCTGCTTTTGATGTTGCCAACAGACATGTAATCATTAGTGAACTTGCCAGAATGGATGTTGGAGGATGGCTTCTCCGCTGGATTAAAGGCTACCTGTCCAACAGAAAGTCTTCTGTGTTGTTCCAGGGGCATAGAAGTATAACTAAAGACTTTGAATTAGGAACCCCACAGGGAGGTGTGCTCAGTCCCACTCTATTCAATATTCTAATTAATGCCTTACTTAATGCTATGCCTAGCTAGCCCCATCATTATATGATCAGTTTTGCTGATGATATAATGATTCACACCACCGGATTCTCCAACACCCAAAACATCCTTAACCATGTACTAGCCTCGTGTCAAGACCTGGGGTTGATAATCTCTACTGATAAAACAAAGATACTCAATAGGCGTCCTCCTCGACAGAGAGGCACAGTTCGCCAGATCCAGTTGCATGATGGGTCTCTTTTAGAATATGTAAACAGATACAGGTATCTAGGCTTTGAGGTCCCACTACTTGGACCTGTTGTAACGAGACTTTGTCGTCAATACAAAGAAAGGCTGAGAGCACTTAGAGTTGTGGCAGGGTTTCACCCCAGGTATGGTGCTAATGTTAAAATTGTGAAAATGATGTATCTTGCTTATATTAGATCATTAGTTGATTATGCTGCCCCACTACTTGCTCTTGTGTCTGACTGGAAGCTTGGAGGGTTGGAAAAACTGCAGAACGAAGCAATGAGGATCATTTTAGGATGCCCTCGTACTGCCAAAATTTTAAATATGCAGAAAGAACTTGATATTCCAAGCATCAGAGATCGTGTTACTGAAAGAAATATCCTAATTGGGGTTAATATGCTCAGGCAAGCCCATTCAAACCCATGCACAGAAGCCCTCCAAACTTTCCTCAGCACTGGTGAACATCCCTCCAGATGGATCGAAAAACTGGAACCGACCTCCGCATGAATCAGATACATGATCTGTGGCAAGTAAGGCAACAGCGGCACTTCTCCGCTCCATGGAATATTACCCCATTCCAAACTACCATCCCTCCATTTCCCCCAAACTACTTCTTAAATCACAACCAAAGCTTCGCCTTGAAGCCAAACATGATGCCTTAAACTGTATTGATAATTTAGCCAAACAGCACACTCTCTCACAAATTATTTACGTTGATGGTTCTGTTCACCAATCCACTGGTGCAGCTGGTAGTGCTGCTGTTGTCATACAGAGTGATGGCTCTCTTAAAGAAATTGGAGCACGCATCAATAACTGGGCCTCTACCCTTCAGACAGAACTGTTTGCCATACTCCTTGCACTCAAATGCGTCCATGTATCTAAGGTTAACTCTCTAATTGTAACTGATTCTCTGTCATCCATAAATGCTCTCAACTCATCAAGTATAACTTGTAGCATGCTCGTGTCAGAAGCCAGGCACAGGTATGGTAGGATTCTGGATAGTAGAGTCAGAGTGCACATGCTGTGGATTCCATCTCACATTGGTCTTCAGATGCATGATAGAACTGATAAATTGGCTAAGTTTTATGCTTTCAAAGAGGGATAGATTACAATCTTGGCTTGTCAGTTAGCAGTTTGAGAACAATAATACGAAAAGAACTTCAACTGAATTTTATTGACTTAAGACTCAGGGAGTTTGACACCAGTCAGTCCATCTATCATCATTCTATCATGCAGGAGGAGCCACATGTCTATGGTGCATCCAACAAAATAAGCAGACTCTTGGATGTCACTACCGCCCGCCTCCGGCTGGGTTACAAGTATCTTTGGCAGGTTAAATCACCACCACCAGATGTAGACCAAACAAGATGTAAACTTTGCCAGTTGGATTATTGTCACACCCTGCGTCATTATGTACTGGAGTGCGATAAAATTAATGAATTCAGAGACTACTCATTCAGAAATGTTCAAGATATGTCAAAGTATTTTATCCACAGTGGTATATTACAGACCATTCTGGAAAAATACCCTGACTTTGCTCCCTGTAAATAAAGCATTGACACGTGTGTGTGTGTGTATGTACATGTGTGTATGTGTATGTGTGTATGTATATACATGTATGCGTGTGTATGTGTATATGTATATGTGTGTGTGTGTGACCCAACAATTAAAATTTGCACCAATAACTCATTACAGTTGTGGCTGGGTGTAGACTAATAGATTGCTCATTGCTTTATAATTTGTTCATGAGTGCAACCATGTACAGACGTAAGTAAATTTACTTACATGATTCATTACCTTGTAACTAGTGAATTAATTACCATTGTACCTTGTTCAGCTATCAAAACTTTGGGGCCCAGTCTCTGGACCCTATATATACCTCTGTAATCTGCAAATACCTTTGTAACTTGTCATGATTGTGACCATCTGAGTTCATTACCTTTGTAACTTGCTCAGCTATCAAACTTTGAGGTCCAGTCCCTGGACCCATTATGTACCTCTGTAATCTTTTGACTACCGCCCACAGGATGGGTATGGGGTGCATAATAAAGATATCAAACTAACGGGGAGTGGACCAACTAGTATAATTTTACCGCGGTTACCCCCGTTGAGGCGTGTGAGAAAACTTGCCCCACTCCTGGTCACATTTAAGGGGACCTTTCGATATTCTCACTCTAAATCCACATCTATCCTTGACCAGTTTATTAAGAATGAGTAACACCAATGGTTACGGTATTGTTAAATTTTGTGGACTGTATGGGTTAATGTCTGACTGATTGGGGAGAAGGAGGAAAGAGTACAACTTAATATCACTCACCCTTTATCCGTGTCATTGCTGTTCACTTGAAGATCCCGTCATTATCATTCCCACCGTAAACCCACATTATCCCAACATACCTACTGGCCAGACGGTTGCTAAGATAACAAGAGTACTTACAGTGGGGAAGAAACAACATTCTTGTCGCTATTCTTCGACGGATCTCGTGGTCCTGCTCGGTAGATTATTCTTCCGGCAAGACGATGATGTTGGTGGTTGTCCCGATGAGTCAAGAGAAGATTGATCCCTTGAACTCTCTTACGCCCACGAGACCGGACGTTATTTAACGTGGTTGGTCGGGGTAGTGATTCATATCCTCTCACTATACCCCTTCAGTAGAGTTAATACGCAACACTTTACACACTATTCACACGTCGGTTTAATGTCCCATTAATTTACTCTCGTTAGAAGTTAATCCATTAATATTTGCGTGCGATGAACGCTGATCGAAGCGACGCACATTTCTGCCATCAACACCGCCATGACGGCGTCGCTCACTGTTTAACACATTATCACTCTATTATTATAGTTTCTTGGACCTAATGTCCCACATTATGCCCGGCGAATATTCACAACATTCACTATTGTGAAGAGAGACCATTAACCGCGATTTGGTCGTAGTAAACGCCGATTTCCATCTCCATTATATCCAGAGCCCACCCATCGTTCACCTCCATTCACCTTTATCCCACGAGCGCGACTGCCCTCGTATGTCCCAGTACCGCGTACCCAAGCCACCCATCGCGATGGTTCTTTCCTCATCTCAAGAAAAATACGAACCAACAGCCACACATTAAGAATATTCACATTAGAAAGGCTATCGAGTATAACCTTTCGGGAAAATACCCAATATTTTCCACACTGCAGCCGGGCAGAGTTCGTTGTTAGACGATTCAAATCGAGTCATTTTGCAACAGGAGTTTCCAGCCCGCCCGGGACTGAACAGCTGTCTTCCTAGTAGGCCGAACCACACTTTCTGTCTCTGGTATCCCCTGGTCTGTGTCGTCTTCAACATCACTCGTGTCACTTTCCCTTAGGGTTTCGTGCACAGTTGATAGAACTCCCTTTAATTCTAAGGGGATTAACTTATTAATGGTACGTAAACTCTCTTGGCCTCGACACAACACTTTGACATTCCTGACAACACCCTGAGCGTCTGGATACAATGTTACTATCTTACCCAGAGGCCACAATGTTCGAGGTTGCTCAGTATCAATTAACACAATGTCACCCGGTTGAATATTCTGTCGATTAGCCGCTTCTGACGCACCATAAAAATGTTCACGTAGTGTAAGGAGATACTCTTTACGCCACACATTAGACCAGTGATTAATTACTTTATTTAACATCTTAAATTTATCACTTAATACTGTCACATTATTATAAT
>WNWK01050522.1:0-12799 GCA_009830355.1 Cherax destructor | reverse complement strand
AGTGCATGTACTACACGCCCGAGGGTGGTGGTGCACTCTTGTTAGCAGGGAGGCTGGGTTAAACCCGGGGGGGCCCAAAATTTTTAAACTTTTCCTTACACACACACAAAAAATATAACAACAGGCCTAGTGTCTAATCGACATGTGCCTAGGAAAAAAAGGGTTAACATTTTTGCGCCCCCGGACGTGTTAACATTTATAGGCAGTGCTGTATACGTATATTTATTGTATCGGTTAATATTTTTAACGATTCATGAGAAACTAAACATTTCCTGTGGCTGATTTCCCAAACTAAACAAAACTCAAATGAAAAAAACAGACCCCAAAAGGCACTTTGCTTGGAGGAGGGGGGAGGAGGAGGGGGGGGGTTAAGGAAAGGAAAGGAGGGGGATAAACCATGACTGGCTATGTTAAAATTCTGAATGGGGCAGCATGACAAGTATAGTTGTTCAAATGCTAGAAAAAAATTAAAACTTACAAAAAGCTTTTTTTTTGATGAGGGGTGATCTTCCACGATTTACCTTCCCCAACGACACTGCTGGGGATGGGGGGGCCCCCTACCGCGGGGGTCGGGGAAAGCTTTGTTTACCATCGGGGACTTGACACTTAATTACACTATTTTTTACTCAGCTACAAAGGTAAGCATTTATTTGTCACTATCCTAGAACTACCATTACAAAATTTAACAAGTATGGTCAGAAAATATTAGGCTAAACCAAATATCTAAAATTTAAAATTTTAAAAAAAAAAATTCAAGATGCCATTATAAAGTCAAAATTTTGGAAATATGGTAATTAATTATTAAAAATGTCACCAAAGTCTAAATAAAAATAGTAGAGGAAGTTAAAAATTTCAAATATGCAAATTCCTCTAAGTCATTATTAAAACTTCCTATCCATGGTTAACCACGTCACAGGAAACTACTATTATATCTTATGAGGGAACAACTAGCTCCCAAATTCCATTATATCCTTCATTACATTCCCGTGCCCAAGGAATATCATAAAATGTTTTCTTTTGCACTGTAACCCTTCATTTTATTAGTAAATAATGTTTTGTTGTACAAAAAAAGTACCATAAAACTTTTACCTGAAACTATAATCGGATAATTACTTATTCTGAAAATTCATCCCAAAATTTCAGAAACAAAAAGGGTGCCAAACACAAGCTAGTAATGTTTTAAAATTTAATTAAAGGGTGAAAACACCACATGCGTTCCGCCCAATAAGGTACAAAGCATACAAAAAAGAAATCAGCAACAGCCCCATTGGTCAGAACCCGGCTGCAATTAGTGGATGGAGGACAACCTCCACCCTCTTTAAATGAATGACATCCCCCCAAATTTCCAACTTCATGTAATATAATTTGAAATTGCAACATTAACAATGCTGTGTGATCACCACTGGAGCACAATGCAAGATGACACAGGATGAACCCAGACTGAATATCCTCTTAGCTTATCGTGAGTCGGGTGTTCATTGTAGAAATTTTTTAAAAAGCCCAGGAAGTGGTTGAGGACAATTTAAAAATAAAACTATCTTGTATGGAAGAGCTGGGTAATTCTTGTATAATGCTAGTCACATCACTGAACCAATGGAAGCTATGATTCTGAGCAATGGAGGAGACTTTTTTTTAGAATAAAAAAAATTAAAAAAAGGATAGAGAGTAAAAAAGACACAATTGCTTGTTAGTGATCTAAGGTTCTTAATGCATGGAAAGTTACACAAAACAAGAAAGCCAGTGAGTTAGTAGCAGTCACTAAGGCTTTGATACATTAAATATTTTGTTAGGCATTGCAGGTTAATAACTAAAGCACTATTTTAACTTGAGGCTCCCAAAAAAAAAGAAAACAGAACAAAGAATGTAACTAAGAGATGCTATACATATTGATGAAATATTAGTTACCCCAAAACTGCTTTTTCTTTCTTTTTTAGAGAACTGGGAAAAAAAAGATACAGAGCTTTGCCAGTGTAGGAGAAAGATTAGAATGGTGCCAGACAAAGCCAATCGCCCCGTAGTTATGAAGAGCATGACCAAGCATTTCATAATTTATTTCATATACTGTACTGTCTTCACTTGTATTCTTTGAGCCACTTGTTGCAAACATTTGGGGCCCCTTTATCCCGCTTTTTATTTTCCTGAGAGGGTGCTTGACAAACCCCCATTACCCACCTGTTCAGGTACGGGGGACTTTTCCCGTACTTCCATATTTATATTATTTCATGATGTTGCTTGTATTCTTGGTGTCCTAATTTAATGATTCAGTTACTATATTTATATTAGCTTAAGGCATCATGACTTATGTAAAATAACTTGAATATCCGGGATAATCAGGGATATAAAGCCTAACATGTTCTTTTAATCACTATTTTTTTTGACACACATCAAACTCCAAACACTATATATATATTCTGCAGTTTTAAATATTGGTAGAATTCCCCAAAATATGTTAAAAAAAGGACACAAATGAACTTGAAGGGAACAGACTGACTGATGTTGCAGGGCCAGGCTTGGGTTTGGCACAGGCCCGGCAGTTTGGGAGGAAGATGATGATCAAACTAAATGCAAATTAGGGATCAGGCATATGGTCACTGTCTTGAACACTATTTTAATTGTCCACTTATTGGGAATATAGAGATCAGTATAATAACCTATGTGACGTCAAGATAACTTATAAATAAAAAAGATACCAGTTATACCAAGAAAATTTTCCCAAAAATTTTTGTAACAGAAAAGGGAAATGTAGATATAAACCAAATCCCTTGTCAACCCTTTTTGGGGCTAGTGCCTAGGTTTTGGGTACCCAATGCTCTTGTGCAGCGTCCACAGGATGGATATCAATAAATAACCACTCTGAAAATCTAAACTAAAAATAAAATGCAACTAATGGGACATTTTTTCGTGACAACGTTTTGCTTCCAGGAGCTTTATCAAGCCATTTACTCCTAGAGCGAAATATTGCCACAATAAAATGCACTTATTGCATTGTGCCTTTTTCTTTAAAATATTTAATGTTCTGAACATTTTTTTTATCTTTGTAATGTGGGTTCAACATGTTTTTTTATTTTATTTTTATTTCTTAACTTTTCAACAAAGAAAGTTAAAATTTATTTTAATAAATAAATTTTTTTTTTATTACACTGAAAGTTTTTTTTTTTTTTAACAGTTAACTAATACGGTCAACCATCAGTAATCTGGCATCAATGGGGCCTGTAGTGTGCCGGGTTAGTGAGTTTGCCGGGTTACAGAGTGGTTAGGTTAGAATACACTTAATTAACCTATCAAAAAAGACTGCTACATCTTCCCATTTTTATCACTGCTTTCTCCTCCACGGGCCGCTGTTGTGGATTTACAACCATCTGCACAATTTCGAGCGATAATGATGAAATTTGATCATATAATGATGAAATTTGAGTCAGTATAATAGAATTTAGTCAGTATAATGATGAAATTTGAAATTATAAGCCAAAATTAGTGCAGGATTACTGATGGAACAGGAAAACTGATTTGCCAGATTTATGATGGCCAACCTGAATAGTTTGGAGAGTTTGTTGTTTTTTAAATTCCACAATAATAAAATTCTTTTATTGTAAAAAGGATGATAAGGCACTTTACTGGCATGCCTATTTTGTCAAGTTCCGCATTTTTGTGCTACTAAACCCTTTTGTTGCAGGTGTTTGTGAAGTCTGTATATAAAGTTGGCATTCTGATTGTCTACCCATTCAATCACAGTTATATAGTGTCACCAATTGCAAGAGGCAGGAACATCCTGCTCTAAACCCATGTTGATCTGGGTTGTGAGAGGCAAAATATCGTTTCTAAACCCATGCTGTCCCGGTTTATGGGGAGGCAGGGCTATCCTTTCTATACCCATGTTGTCCCGGGTTATGTAGAGGGGCAGAATATCTTTTCAAACCATTTTTTCTGGGTTGTGAGAGAAGCAGAACTATCCTCCCTAAACTCATTTGTCCTTTGGGGGGCAGGCAGAACTATCCTTTTCTGAATCCACGTTGTCCCCGGGGTGGGCAAAAGGGCGGGGAAAGTCTTGCTCTCAACTCATGTTTTCCCGGGTTGCGTGCAAAAACAGAACATCCCTTTTCTGAATCCCCCGTTGTCCTGGGTTGTGGGCAAAAAACGAATGTCTTTCCTCAACTCATGTTGTTCTGGGTTTGTACAAGTTGTGATAAAAAATTTTTTCCAAATTATAAGATTTGTATTTAAATTGTAATTTAGAATACAGTAAGGGACAACATTTACAAATCCCACATTTAAATAACTCCTTTTAAAAAAATCAATTTTTATTTCACTGTTTTTTGTAACGGGAAATTTTTCACAATACAATAAATGGTATTGAATTTTACAACAATAAAAACAAAAAGCTACTGTAGATAGATATTCAACAAAATTTTTCCCCAAAAAAAAATAAAATCTTGCCCCACTGTTCTGTCTATGCAATATGTCACATGAAAAATATATCCACTGCCTTGATAGTAAAAATGCATAAAGAATGGAATTCTCGCATCAAAGATCAAACATCTAGATGGAGAAAAAACATTATTAAACACAATCCTAATCCTAATTCCTGGATTGTGTTTTTCTTTCTTATGGAAAAAAAACAAATATTAAATTTAGGTTCTTGGTAGGGGAATCTTAAATAAATCACCGTACCAAACATGGGAAAAAAAAAAAAAAAAAAAAACGATTTTCATTTTTACAATGCAACTTTTTAAAAATTAAAAAACCCTTGTCCTCAAGATATAGTACAGACGCTACCCTCCACAACATTCAAGTTACAAACATTGGACATGAACAGACTGCCTGTTATTAAATTTCATTTTTTTAAGTATTTATTATTGAAATGCTTTAGTATTAAGAACCGTACATTACTGATACTGCAAAGTGGAACCCTGAGTTTCAGCTGCCTCTAACTTGGCCCCTTTGAGTTTCGGGTTTTTTCTAAATTTTTTCCCGGTTTGCACTGTGCCCAGTGTTTTTGGGCCCGTGTAACAGACCCGTCTGCCCGCCCCGCCTGTGCGGGGGAGTCCGTTCTAATCCCAAAAATTCCAAATATAATTCATTGTGTTTGGTGCTTTTTGATTAGTCACTGCACATAATTAACCATCCAAGAAACTTCCTAATGCCCCCCTTTGGTAAAGAAAGTGGGAAAAACGATACTAAAAAAAAGGGCAGCACGAAACTAACCCCCCAATGTTGTTGGAGGTATAAGGAAAACACACAACACTGCCACCTCTGCTGCCTCTTGCTGCCCCCTTTACCCCCACTATGTAAGGCTTATGTCTCAGTGGCCTTTTTACACCCCCAAAAACAACACAACACCCTCATGACATAGAAATGCATTTTATTCATTCTAGAGTTTTGTCATGTTTTATTTATTAATATTGTTTATTATTTCTTTTGATGAATTGTGATTATAAATAAGCCGTAGAGTTGATATTAGTGTCATATTTAATTATCTTGTCCTGTCTCCAAACAAACTCTCCTGCCTCTCCATACGCCAACAAGAGTCTTCAACAAGGAAAAACTGTTTTAAAATGTTCATTTATCCATTAAAATTAGTGCTTCATATTTATTTCTCATTTTTTTCTGTATGAAAAGTATATTTATTCTTTAAAAAATAATTTTTGTGAATATTTTGGGTGGACGTTAAATTTGGGATTTACATTATTTCTTAGGGGAAATATTGTTTTGATTTTGGGTTTTGAGTTTAGGCCAAGTTTCTGTAACGGTTTTGGGGAAAATTCGGGGTTCCCACTGATTATCAAATTTTTCAAAGAACAGCGCAGAAAAAAAAAAATAATGATAATTTTAAAAAACAAAATAATAATCGTAAAATAAAAAAATGGAAAAATAATGACTTCAAACAATTCAAATATGAACAGCCTTCTGGGCGCGGGGGTAAGTTGGGGATCTGTACATCGTTTGAAGCATCCCCTTTCTCAGTACATTAGAAAATGTTCCCACCTGCAGCCCTTAATAAATGCAAAGACAAAGTTAACATTTCTCTGAAACATCAAAGAAAATATGGTTGAAAACAGTGGCATATTGGGGAAAAATACTGTAATTACAGCTGACACTAAACGAATGTACATAATGAACTTGGGATGCCATGACTATTTTTTATCATTATTATTCTTGCATTTATGGGAAACACTAAAACCCCCGTGGGCCCCAGTGCGGAAGTGGCTGAGGCTTGATCCCCCATCTGCTAAGCAGGTGAGAACTATCCTCACAGCTGAGCTTTTACTGCAAGACAAAGAGGTTTTATTCTTTGTCTAGCACATTAGTATTAAGATAAAATTTTTATTAACCCTTTCAGCACGAGATCCTGATCCACCCTTTGAGGCGAAGGCCCTCTCCCAAACTCTTCTCGGGGAAAAAAAAAAAAAAAAAAAAAAATCTTATGAAATGATGAAATTTTTTTCCATCATAATGACCCCAAAAAAGTATGAAATTTGATGGAAAACCTACTAAATTATGGTCTCGTGAAGAAGGGTCTCGACAATATTTACGATCCGGGATTTTCCCCCTTTGAGCCCTTTTTTTGGCCCAAATTGCAATTTTCCCAGTCAAAAAATCATAGCTATTTCGCTAAAACTCCATTTTTTCTATCGATTGAGTACCATAAACAGCCCATTTAATGATTTCAACTACCCAGTAAAGTGGTCAGAAATTGGCAATTTGACCAATTTCCAAAATTTTAAAAGTCCCTATTTCAAAATAGGGTCCAGAATAAACAAGACAGAATTTTGGCACTAAAATAACATTTTTTTCATTAGTCATGTCCCGGCCCCTTTTTGCAATTTTTGCTTTCCATTTTAATTTTTTATTCTCAAAAAAAAATAGAAGATTTACTGTTTTTTAACAACTGTATCATTGTATAAACAGAAAATGTATCAGCGCACTTGTGAAAAAATATTAGACTCACCAGTTGGTGTATTGAGTGGCAAATTTTTTACCCTTTAACATCGGCAAAAAACTAACATTTTGCTACTTTGAACTCAATTTCAAGGTACTTGTCATCGGAAACCAATCAAAACCCACTATTTCAAATACAGTGGACCCTCGCTATTCGAACACTCCCAAAATCACCCCCATTCCAGAATGCTGTTTAAAAGCTGTTACCTAACGAATTTATTCCCCTTTAAAGGGAATGATGTAATTAGATTAGTCCATTTCAGACCCCAAAAATACACTTATAAAAGCACTTAAATAATAAACTTACATAAAAGGGTGTTTTTTGGGTGTTAATTGGGGCCCCTGTATATCTTCCATTCTATCAAATGAGACCAAAAAAACAAATACAACCATAAATACCATCGAAAATACACTGAAAGTTGCTTTTTTAAACCAAAAACAGGGTGGATTTTTTTTTTCATTATGTATAAAAAAAATCCTCGGTTCAGGATTTTCTTATTCTGCACACTGCCCCACGCAGACCCATTCTTTTTTAGGCCTAACAGTTTTCCCACCAGATTTGAAGGACAAAAATTTACACGTAAAAACGTGACCGCCCCTAAAAGGGTTTAAACACCCCTGTGTCAAAAAATTTAAAAAAAAAAAAAAAAAAAAAATTTTATGAAATTATAAGATAATTTTCCTGAGGGAAAAAAAACCCCAAAAAGGAAATTTGAGGGAAAAACTTAAAAAATTACGCTCTTGCAAAGTTAGAGATCTCGGCAATATTTATGCATGGAAATTTTGCCCACTTTGACCCCCCTATTTTCGGCCAATTCCATTGCCCAGTCACAAAAATTATAGCTTTTTCCCTAAATCCATTTGTTCTATTGATTGAGTAAAAAAAAATGCCCATTTACTGATTTCAACTACCCAGTAGAGTCAAATTGGCAGGCCAATTCCCCCAAATTTCAAAAGATGCCAATTTAAAATAGGGTCCAGAATGCAGACATTCCTGGCACTAAAAAAAACATTTTGTCTATTCAATCCGCCCGGGGCCCTCTTATATTCTCTTCCTCTCCATTTTGAATTTTTTTTCACAAAAAAAAAGATTCTGTTATCAGACTAATGCAAATTTTAATAATTGTATAAATAATGTCAACCCATTCGTGATCTATTTGTGGGTTGGAAAAAATTGGGCAGTGGGCCCTTTGTTTATTTGAACATTGGCAAAAAACAAACATTTCTGCTACTTTGAGCTCAATTTCAAGGTACTTTTCATCTTAAACCCAAACAAAATCATTCCCTTTCTGTAATATATCTTCCATTCTATCAAATGAGACCAAGAAAAGAGAATACAACCCTAAATACCATACGAAAATACACCACAATTTTTAAACCAAAAACAGTCATTTTTTTTTTTCATTATGCACTGCTAGAATTTTTGGGTGTATTTCACCCACTGAAAAGGGGGAAAAGATAACTCTTATCCTGTCTAGACTTAAGTAGTTTTTAAATTAGGATTAGTCTGCCCCAAATGCCCCCCCATGATAATGGGTTTCCGTTTAACAAATCAAAATTGTAATTTCACTTTTTTTAAACCCTTTTCAAAGAAATAAAATTTTTTTTTTTTTTTTGGGCAGCACATATACTGGTAGAATGAGGTTTGCACTTTAAATAATCAACAAACCATCATTTCCTTATTTTTTCAATAAAACTCAAAGGAATTAAGACTTATCACCTAGCAACAAAATAGAAATTTCTTACCTAAAAAAATATATATTATGCAAAAAAAATTTAAAACTATTTGCTTGCTGAAATATTATAACAGATTAAAATAATTCAGTAAAAGTTTCAAAATATTTTTTAAATATGAAATATTAAACAAGCATGTCCAATGTTTGGGGGGAACATCTCAAAATAAATTTATCATTGGGACAACATTCCTATTCTATTCCATGCTTGATTAGCATTGAATTTCTCATTCTCATATATGGGTCTTTTCCCAAATTTAGATGTAAAAAAACCCCACAGAAAAAATTAAAAAAATTTTGGGAAAATGAGCCTTAGATACAAATTTAGAATTTTATTTTAAAAGTGTAGAAAGTTTTAATTTTTGTAATGCTTTTATCTTTACAATACTTTTTCCAAATAAATTATTTGAAATTTGGTAAGTAGTCCACAATTACTCAATATCTCATTACAATTTAAATGTAAGATGAAACTTGAAAATGAGAGTCTGAAAAAGTAATCTGAAAAAGAGTATGAATATGAAAAGGTTTAAATGTAGAAAATTAGAAAATGGGAGGTACATATAATTTATCTAAAAGAATTCCAGTTATCAATGTATTATTGTCAGCTTTTCTTTAAAATCCATAAGGTTAGATTTTCATATTCATTCAATCTTTCATCACTGAAAACTTACTTTTTTTTCCCAAATTACACCTTAATCCACTATAAACTTGGGATCTTTGTTATTTTCAAAGGGGGATTTTTTGCAAATCACAATGTAATTGATATTGTTAAATTTTTGTTCCAATAGAAATAAAAAAAGTCTATAAAACATTAAAATTGAAAAAATATATCTAAAAGAAAAAATATACAACAACCAACAGTACCGAGAGAGATCTTTGATTAAACACTCTGTTGTTTTAATTCATAATTTAAAAATTCACAAAAAACTGCACTGAAATAATTTTTTCCTAAAACAAAGGGTAAATTCAGAGGGCCATGGTTAGGAAAATAAAATTATTTTAAGGAATCAAATATTCTCATGAACTTTGCCTTATCCACAACACATCTCTTCAAAATTCTTTGCCAGGAAGTCAACTTAGAGCATAATGTCCTCCTATACCGAAATTTTTCATTTGGCTCGTGGAATTACTGCTGGGTTGCAGTGTTTTTCAAGGAAAAATAAAAAAAGCCCCCCTGGAAAATTTGAAGATCCCAAATTTGGGTTTAGAGCCTGGTTTATTTTACAGTTTTTTTTTTAATTTGAATGACCTGAATTGTTTTATTCAAAGTTGATACATAAAAGATCATGGAATTGGAAAAGTTTAACCTTTCTGTACAATGTACCCATCGGGAAAATGTTTTTTTGGAAAAAAAATTACAAATTGGTCAAAATGGAATCACTGATGAAAGAATAGTGTGGAAAATTTGCTCAAACATCATAGAAGAAATGTTGCCCAGGAAGAGAATAAACCCTCAGTTTACTCACATATTTAATAATTTTTACAATCTTAATCTATTTCTATTTAAATAGTAAAAAGCAGAAGGAAAAAATATGGTAGTAGGTTGGTAGACAGCCCGCCCAGGGAGGTTTTACCGTCCTGCCAAGTGTTAAAAAAAAGCCTGTAATTGTTTTACATGATGGTAGGTTTGCTTTTTTTTTCTGTCTCATAAACATGCAAGATTTCAGGTAATCTTGCTATTTTATTTACACTTAGGTCACACTACATTCATGAAAGATATAAAACACACCCCTCTGGGTTTTCTTCTTTTTTCTTCAGTTCTTGTTCTTATTTCCTCTTATCTCCAGGGGGAAGTGGAACAGAATTTTCCTCCGAAAGCCGGCGTGCGGAGGGCCCTAAGATCCCTTGAGAAAGGGGGCTGCCCCTTCCCCTGAATAAATTACTAAATGAAAAAGGGAAAAATTTTCGTTTTCCTTTTGGGCCACCCTGCCCGGTGGGAAACGGGGGTTGAAAAGGAAAAGGGAAAAGAAGGAAAACAATTTTCAAAGACAACAACTAAGACTTTCAAAAGTTTTGAATGTTTCTCAACCTTTCCTATTAGAGTTTTGGCCAACTCTTTCATTCCTATACTACAATCCACCTTCATTTTCTTTTTTTTAAAAACGCTGAATTTATATGTAAAGAACTGTTTTCTACTCACTTATTTCAAAACCCAGCCCCCACATATACTACCCTATCCTGAGGATGAAACCCACCTGTTTCACATCCAGATACCAAACAGTTTGGTGAAAAAAACATCATCAGATGGGCTCTGGGAGTAGAAAAACCCCGGGAAATTAAAAGGGAAAATAAAAAAAGACTTGCCCAAATGTTATGACCGCCCTGTAATGAACCCTGGTTTTGAAAACAAATCAAAGACACTATACCCCTTGGTTTTCTTTGTTACACTTTACTGAACACTTCTAATGAATTACGATTACCAACTCACTATCTCTTATCAGAGCAAACTACTGATCTCTTCTTCCTCATTCCAACAAGTGTTAAAAAAGCCATAATTAAATATTATGAATCAAATACTTCAGGTGATCGCACCAACTCCTTATATTTTAAATCATGAAGCTTTAAAAGACAATTTGTTATCCATATACAGTGGGACCTCGAGTTACGATATTTTTTTGTTCGGGAAAGCTGTTCAAGTGCCATTCCAAAAGAATTTATCCCCAAGAATAATGTAAAATAGACAGTCCTTTTACACCCCCAAAAAAATACCTACAAAAGCATTTAAAAATAAACTTACATAAAAGGGCGATTTTGGGGACCATCGTAACTGAGTCCACTGTATTTAGCATTTGATGCTTTTTTCAAACTTTTAGCCTCATGCAGAATCTAATTAAAATAGAGCATTTAACATCTTCAACTGCTGAAATTTTAAAGCAGTGTTTGAAATGCAGGCTGAAAATTTCCCACACATTGATTTCTGTTAAAAAACCCAAAAGGGGGCACTCAGATGAGAATGAATCAAGTCTTAACAAATACATAAAAACACACTGACAGAATGAAACTTGAACTTACAAAAAAAAATGAAAACAGACTATTTTTGAAAGAACTGCACCACGAGTGAGAAAGAAAAATAGCAATTACTATAGCACTCCAGTCAGTGCAAAAGATTAAAAAATATTCAATGGAAAAAGGGATCCCCTTTTTTTTTTAAACATTAAAATTTCCCTGAGTAACTGAGGAAACAAGTTTCAATATTGAAAGCTTATGTTTCACATACATAATGTCAATCAAACAGAAAATCCTTCCCCTTTTTTTTTTTAAAAAATTTGTCATTTCCCAGGCAGGTATGACCTAGAGGAGGAAACAAAATCACCATATTTGTTGCAAACACAACACTGAGTATTATCTTGCTCAACAAGTAATTTTCATCTTTCTTCCCCAAAATATGAATAATAAATAAAAAATACATTCATTTTTAACTTTTTTTCCGTTTTTTCTACTTAAGTTTCCATTACACGGATAATTTAACTATTTCACAAACATTTTTGGAACAGTAACACTAAAGGATTATGTGTCATCCTTCCTCCATACTTCTGTAACAATTTAAAAATTGCATCCCCTTTCTTTTACTCAACCAACAAAAAAGTATATCTACAGATGAAAATACTAAATATGTATTCTGAACCACTTTGATTTTTGCATTCCAAAAGTCAACAACTGCTACTTTAATAATATGCTGACTATGAATTTAGTATTAAAAATTTTTTGTGCCAAAAAGTTTCTTAATTATTTTCATAGTTTTTGCCCCACATTCTCTTTTCCCAAGTATACTAAATAGCAATTAGAACTGAAATTTTGATATAGAGTAGAGGCAGAACTGAAGCATTTTGAATCATGAGTGGCTAAAACTATTAGTACGTTTCCTAAATTATAAAGATGCAGAAGTTTTTAACTCCCTCCTTTGACCTAATTCCAAAAAGGGTGGCTATTCACATTTTTTTTATAAATACAGTGGTCCCCCCGGTTTGTGGTCCCCAAACTCACCCTTTTATGTAAGTTTATTTTTTTAAAAGCTTTGTAAGTGTAATTTTGGGGGGCTAAAAGGACAGTCTATTTTACAACTTTTTTTAAGAGATAAAATTTGTTTTGGGAATGGACTTGAACACATTCTGGGAAAGAAAAATATCGTA
>WNWK01050521.1:0-12800 GCA_009830355.1 Cherax destructor | reverse complement strand
CAGGCTCCTTACACCACTCTACTACCGCTCAAGGCCGTGGTTAAGTTTGGACCCACAACAATGAGTGTATTCCTCAAACGCTTGGTCTCCATTACCTTCAAGACAATGCTGACATAAAGACATCTATAAAGACCAAACCCTTTTGGAAAAGGTCGACTCCATTCTGAAAATCCCCTCTGTTCCGTCCATGTTAAAGTCACCTTCACTGACGTCACCATGGCGGAAAAGCACTAGATGGGGGACAGCAGTCCCTACTTTTACATAAACCCCCCTTCATAGAAGCAGAAATAAAAATTTACAATGCACAATTGTTTCTCTCCCAATCCCCAAAGGACTGCCCAACAAGGACAAAAAGTTTTGTACAAACTGGGTACTGAGGGCCACGATTACAAGCCCTGCTCCACCCCACTCCCCCAAGTGTCTCAACTGAAAGAAAGCCCATCCCCTGGCTGCTCGTTGTCAACAGAAATTTAAGAAAACACAAGAAGCTAACCAGAAAAAGGCACAAAAAGTCCCCACCTATGCTGCTATCCAAGACCCAGGCAGACACCACCAAGATTCTAAAAGCCCCCAAAAACCCATCTACCAACACAGCCCCCACTCCACCAACAATGGACACCACCAAGATCCAGTACCATGATATATGCCCACATGGCCAACATGGCGAGTCCAGGCTCTTTCAACACTGTCATCAACGAGATTTTTGAATTAAACAACATGCCCAAGTTCAACTTCCCAGACTCTCCACCATCAGCTGATATTATCAAATGTACCAGTACTCCTCTGAACATCACAATGCACCAGTACTCCTCTGAACATCACAACGCACCAGTACTCCTCTGAACATCACAACGCACCAGTACTCCTCTGAACATCACAACGCCTGCTCCACCACCACCACTTCAAGCTCCTCCCTCCGCCATAGAGATGGACCAATCAGCGACTGTGAAAGCGTCGACACCACCAGCTCCACCAATCACAGCTACTGCCGTAGTAACTCCTGTATCTCCACCAACCAAGAAAACGAAAATAATTCCAGAAGAAACATCTCACCACATAACATTCAATGGTGTAGAGTTCTACATAGATGATGCAAGTGGGGACGACCTACACTTAATTGAACTACACTCACGGCTGCTAAATGGTAAAGAAGAAGAATATCGACACTTGCTGAAGTACTGAAGGGAGTTTCAGCTGCAATAACAGACGCACAATATTTTAACTCCAGAGTCTACATTGAAGTTGTGGACAATGCATCGTTCAAGAAGCTAACAAACGGTTCCCATCAATAGAACCACTCCAGTAAAAGCCACGACATAATCAAGCACCTCACCACCTAACAACTACCATATAGCAAGCCACCCTCCTTGTCAACTCAAGCCAGTGATGCAGCCAGCTTCTCCATGTCTTCTACATCGCCTGCACATTCCTGATCTCCAGCTCCTGTCCACTATAGCTCCGCAGCTGGGTTAAGCCCTGACACTTTATCTACGACTCAAGACCTTCCTCTCACCGACTACTCTTCAGCTGTCCACACTTCCCCGCTCACCCACTTGTGGGTCTTACCTGAACTTGTTGTGTTTGTTGTTGTTAGAAGTTTTGCACTACATGTAGTAGTGAAGGACATGATTTTAGATCATGCACCGCCGCTGCTCCACCAACACCATCTTGCCTCAACTGTAAAAGCAACGATCACCACACTCTTGCTAAATGTCCCACTCGTAAAGACATTATGAAGAAGACCCAAGAAGCAGCACAGAAAAAGTATTAACAAAGGGGATATAAATAAGGTCTTGGGGGTATCTCTCCAAGAGAGAACCCGCAATAATGGATTCAAGTTAGATAAGTTTAGATTTAGAAAGGATATAGGAAAGTATTGGTTTGGAAATAGGGTAGTTGATGAGTGGAACAGTCTGCCTAGTAGGGTTATTGAAGCAAGGACCTTGGGTAGTTTTAAATTTAGGTTGGATAAATTCATGAGTGAAAGGGGTTGGATTTGAGTGGGAATTGCACATGAGTAAATAAAATTATCAAAGCTTATTTCTTGGGTAGCATTGAAAATTAGGTTGAACAAATATTCTGTTAGTGGGATGGAATGTGAAGGACCTGCCTAGAATGGGCCAACAGGCCTGCTGCAGTGTTCCTCCTTTCTTATGTTCTTATGTTCTTAAAATCACCCACCTATGCTGCTATTACGAAACTACAAGCTACCATAACAAAAATTCTCCAAGCTTCCACGCAACCTACTACTACCAACATCGTACGAGCCAGTGACCCAACCACCATCTACTACTGTATGGTTTATGCTCACATGCATAACGTTGCTGTTCCTGGGTCATTCAACACCTCCATTAATGAACTCTTCAAATTAAACAACATGCCAGAGTTCAAATTCACAGATTCTCCACCATCTTCTCTGATACTCAACAATAATCAGCATCCTGTCATTGTCATATCATATCATGACCGATAAGGCATCGGTGAGATGGGAAGGAAGAAGGATGGGGAAGGATGGAAATTCTGGAAAAGGATGGGATGGTGGAGGCGAGGAGGGAATGAAAGATCAGTGGCCCAACCACTGTGGAGCAGGTGGTACGGATGTACTGCAAGCGATGACTCAGCAGGGTGGTGGACGGTAGTGCTGGCTCATGGGAGCCAGTGATGAGGTGACGAGATTACTCCATTGTTCCATTTTCGAGTGAGTTGAACTGCGTTCTTGAAAGGTGATGCACTCGATATGGGTGGCCTGGGAACTGAGGCGGTTGAGTGAGGGTGTAGAGGATTGCTTCAAGTTTGGCCTGTTTTTCAGTATTGCTGATGAACTTGACAGTCTTGTCTTGGAGTCGTTGGTGAAGTTCAGTTGCGAACATTGTGCCGGAGAATAATTTGTGTCTACCGAGCAGGACAGCGAGATCGGTCCGAGGAGGAAAGACAAGGAATGCTGCCTCCTCACCCCACAGTTAAGTAACCTTTCTATTTATGACAAACTGATACTGGCCATTTAGGTATGTTATAATAAGACAGATACTGTGGGTGCTTCTACGATCTCCAGCGACCATCAATAATATTGGGTAATTTTAGTTAGTTTGATATCTTTATTATGCACCCCATTGTGGAAACTTTTTTAGTCACTAAAAGTTCCACAGGGTAAGTGAGCCGTTAGGAGCCTTAAACATACCATGGATCGGCCCTCAGAGTTTGTAAACCCACACACCCAACAAAACATACACACATTCGAGCTAACGAAGGTAACTATTATGTACATTTTAATTGATAGATTTATCCACCTAGGCACACCTAGGCAAGTTTGTACAGTTCGAAACTAATAGTAAGATTATTAAGGCAACGTTAAAATAGGTCGTTATAGGCCTGAATAAGTAAGTATTAGGTTATGTTAGCTAGAGACAACTGGCAGCCCACACTTGAATCTAGGCCGTGTGGGAGTCACGAATCGTGACCTACGTCCTTACCAGACAAGACTCCACCCGGAGAAGACGTGCTGTGATCCAACAGCATTCCCCACATGACCCAACATCCGTCCTGGGGCCACGGAGGAGATCCCGAAGTACCGTGGACATCTCCCTCCATCCACACCTATTACAGTAAGACTAGGCTTTCTTTCTCTCAGTATCTGGCCAGTTTTCTGGGGGAAACGTTAGTGAGTTATCTGTGGGTCTTAAGCAGACGGACGCCTTTGTGTTGGTATGTACCAGCGTCGTCTCTTAAGTTCAAGTCTGGAAGCTAGTGTTACTTACTGCATATATTGCTCAAGGAATATCCTAGGAACCAGGGAACTCTGAGGTGCAGGCAGGACACTAATTACCCCATCTTTTGCAGACAAAGTTTCTCCACTGCACTTGGTGTTGGGAGGGGTTATATATAAGGAAGACAAGGACACATAGCCACCTTTTTTTCAAGTAAGTAAACCCCCTTCCAGTATTGTGTAGGCAGTGTAGGATTCCCCTTGCTGCAATTAGCTAGAAATTTGTACCATAGCCACTTGTAAGTCTGAGAGAAGTGTCTCAGAGTGTCGTGTCAACAGTGCTTGCACTAAGTGCAGCTTACAAGGAGGCAGTCCCAAAACAAATTTCTATAGTGGTCCTTCGATAACCAAGATGTGGGATAGCTAGTTTAGCAGACACATTAGTTTTAATTAGCTAGACCACAGTTAATGTACCAGTCATTTTCGAAGCTAGGTTAAGTTATCACACCTAGGCCCAAAGACTTACTCAGGCTAGGTTAAGCTAACTAATCAGAAGTTTATTATTTACAGTAATCTACAGGCAGGCCAAGTAGGCTAGTTAAGCTTGTGAGTTATTTATTTACAGTGATTACAAGTAAGCCAGGTTAGGAAACTTGCATATTTAATTACAGTGAATTGCAGGCAGCCATAGTTAGGGTAGGCCTCTGCAATAATTATAACAGTTATAACAGCTAGGTCAGATTTAACCTAGCTATCATTTACCTTGCAAGCTAGATTCAGGCTAGTTGCACACTAATTTCAACAGTGATAAAGTTAGGCTAGGTGTTACCTTCACCAGCTAACTACAATAATTGAACAATCTAGGCTTAGTTAAGCCAAAGCTAATTACACAACATTATTCATATACTGTTTATAAGTGAATTACTGAATTTATTTTGTGCTGACCAATTGAATTGAATTTGCAAAGACTACATATTTTTACTGTGAGAATTTATTGTATTTGATTCATTTAATTTGTGATTTGCTAGCTCAAGCCCTGTAACTATTTACTATTGTGTACAGGGAGTTGCTAGGTTAAGCTTTCATAACAACAATGTACATTTTAGTTGGGTTTGAGGACTAGCAGTGCATATTTAATAGAGTCAAGTCAATAGTTGTAAAGTAAAGTCGTCGAGCTTGTTGAGGAGCTTTGGGAATCACTTATTCTCACCTAATACCGTATTGTGCTGTGGGGTGGGGTAATTAAAGTATAAATTAGTGACAAACTCTTAACTAAACCACAACAATGACGGGGGAGAATCAGAGAGCACCTACCCCATCTCTAAGCCAGCTAAAGCGGTCTATGAGCGCCCACAAGGGACGACTAACCAAGGCATGTAGGGAGTGCCGTGCTGTCAGAGAAAACCCAGATGCAGATTGCGAGGATCTAGGAAGGTGTTTAGAGCTTTTAGAGGAAAGACTAAAGGCATTGGAGACAGCCTATCTTCGTTACGAGACAGAAGCCTACGAGACAGAGGAACCTGAAGATGTTGTCGAGACAGCTCGGGAGGAATGCGATGATCAGAGGGCCGAATGTCTAACTGAGTGGGGACTCTGCAAAAAGTTAAAGAAAATATTGAAGGCTAATACAGCAAGGTCAACAAATAATAGTACAGGGCACACACGCCACCATAGTCCCCTTAGAGTGTTACCCAGATTGCCTACATTGAATTTACCCATGTTCGACGGAACCTTGACAGAGTACATTGCTTTCTGGGATCAGTTTAAATCCCAGATAGATGACAGGGATGATTTGTTAGATGCCACCAAACATGTCAAGGATCAAATAAAGAATGCATATGGCAACACAGAGGAGATAATGATAGCTATATTTTATCGATTGTCCGATCTTGAGGCTTGCCATCATGACCGTCAGAGCTTAGAGAAGTTCAAAATCGAAGTCATGAGTCTGACAAACAGTCTCAGAGATTTACATGATTGGGGCGGATCGGAATGGATGGTCAGTCAGACGATTCAGAGGAAACTAGCTAGCACTACAGTACATGAGTTACATTTGAAGTATAGGACTAACCGGTTCACAATACAACAGATTGTTGAGGGGTTGAGTGATATCGTGATTCACCTGAGTATAGGTGAGAGAGAAAGGTCACCGCCATCATCACATAAACAAACAGTTAGTTACTCAGAAAACTCGGGAGATCAATTTAAAGCTCATAACACTAACGTTGGGGTGTACTATGGCAAAGAAGTGTCTAAGACAAGGACCTCTAAGCAGACCCTCAGAGACATTCGTACCAGAATATGCGTGTTCTGCGAAGGAGAACACACTAGCACGAGTTGCTCACGGTATGCAAAACTGAGCAGTAGGCGGCAGAGACTAAAGGAGTTGCAGCTATGCTTAAGGTGTTGTGGGAGACATGAGGCAGAAGATTGCCAGTCACATCTTTCAGAGTGCTATAATTGCCGGAAAGGTAAGCACCATACTGCACTATGTCACAACAATTTAAGGGAACCCCAGGCTAGTAGGGACGTTTCTCCAGTAGAGATAGAAAGCGAGCCCGAGCCTGAAGTGGTAGCCAGCGTGATTAGTGTGGGCAAAGTCTCTAATCTGAGTGAGAAGCACAGAGCTGCTGCCCTACCTACAGTCATGGCAGGGGTTGTGAACGGGAACAGATCCGAAACAACCCGATTATTCTTCGACTCGGGGGCACAAGTGTCCATGATAACAGAGAAGTTGGTGGCTGAGTTAAAGTTGAAGGCCACCGACAAAGTTAATGCGACATTGGGAGGTGCTATAAGTCAGGGCCCGCCCAAGTCTTATGATTTGGGGATGTCACTGTTAAATTGGGTGGACATCACAGGAATATTACAGCTTTGGTAGTAAAGACGTTACCTGCGGCTATTACGACCAGAGGTCTTGCAGCAGCAACCAAGCGATTGAAAGACCTTGGTGTGAAGCTGGCAGACCAGGACATTACCACTGACACAGTCAGAAATGTAGGTATCCTGGTGGGAGCCAACTATCTTGATGACTTCCTGTCCACACGACGGACTGTTAAGGAAGGAATTGGTTTATACAGATCCCCAGTAGGATATATCATCGGTGGCAGAATTCCTCATGAGTTCCCTGCAACGCCAGAGAGGGGGGAAGCTCACACCACGATAGCTGGGGGAGTAGTGATAATGAATGTTAGTGTACACGACGAACCACCAGGTAAGCCAAACCAAGTAGGAAGTGATGAACACTTAGCCACCTTGGGGAGACGCTTTTATGGGGTACCTAAAGAGGGAGATAGATTGTCATTAAACCCAGGGAACCTCGTATCAGTGGGAAGAATTGCTACCAGGGTATATGGGCCACTGGGTGGGAAAGTACGAAGCTGCTCAGACAAGGCTAGACTTGTGAAAGACATTAAAGTTAAAGGGAAAAGTGTTAAGATCACCGAACCCACAAGTTTACACCCCCAGCGATCCACACGGCGGAAACTGGACAGTCGGAGTTAAACCAGAGTCTGCTTGACAAGAGTGGCTGGACAGCACTCGTGTCCAGGGCCCGCCGTAAGGGCTTGCGGAAGGTGAACTTGATGTAGACTTATCGTCTACCTTCGTCGGAGGGAGGATGTGGAAACTTTTTTAGTCACTAAAAGTTCCACAGGGTAAGTGAGCCGTTAGGAGCCTTAAACATACCGTGGATCGGCCCTCGGAGTTTGTAAACCCACACACCCAACAAAACATACACACATTCGAGCTAACGAAGGTAACTATTATGTACATTTAAATTGATAGATTTATCCACCTAGGCAAGTTTGTACAGTTCGAAACTAATAGCAGGATTATTAAGGCAACGTTAGATATTAATACTGTAGCTCTAGCACCCTAACATAGGTCGTTATAGGCCTGAATAAGTAAGTATTAGGTTATGTTAGCTAGAGACAACTGGCAGCCCACACTTGAATCTAGGCCGTGTGGGGGTCACGAATCGTGACCTACGTCCTTACCAGACAAGACTCCACCCGAGAAGACGGGCTGTGATCCAATAGCATTCCCCACGTGACCCAACATCCGTCCTGGGGCCACGGAGGAGATCCCGAAGTACCGTGGACATCTCCCTCCATCCACACCTATTACAGTAAGACTAGGCTTTCTTTCTCTCAGTATCTGGCCAGTTTTCTGGGGGAAACGTTAGTGAGTTATCTGTGGGTCTTAAGCAGACGGACGCCTTTGTGTTGGTATGTACCAGCGTCGTCTCTTAAGTTCAAGTCTGGAAGCTAGTGTTACTTACTGCATTTATTGCTCAAGGGATATCCTAGGAACCAGATAACTCTGAGGTGCAGGCAGGACACTAATTACCCCATCTTTTGCAGACAAAGTTTCTCCACTGCACTTGGTGTTGGGAGGGGTTATATATAAGGAAGATAAGACACATAGCCACCTTTTTTTCAAGTAAGTAAACCCCCTTCCAGTATTGTGTAGGTAGTGTAGGATTCCCCTTGCTGCAATTAGCTAGAAATTTGTACCATAGCCACTTGTAAGTCTGAGAGAAGTGTCTCAGAGTGTCGGTGTCAACAGTGCTTGCTCTAAGTGCAGCTTACAAGGAGGCAGTCCCAAAACAAATTTCTATACCCATACCCATCATGTGGGCGGTAGTCAAAAGATTACAGAGGTACATAATGGGTCCAGGGACTGGACCCCAAAGTTTTGATAGCTGAGCAAGTTACAAAGGTAATGAACTCACAAGTTACAAAGGTAATGAACTCACAAGCTACAAAGGTAATGAACTCACAAGCTACAAAGGTAATGAACTCACAAGTACTCACCTAATTCACCTAATTGTGGTTGCAGGGGTCGAGACTCAGCTCCTGGCCCCGCCTCTTCGCTGTCCGCTACTGGGTCTCTGCTCTCCCTGCTTCATGAGCTTTATCATACCTCGTCTTAAAACTATGTATGGTTCCTGCCTCCACTATTTCTTTCTCTAGACTATTCCACTTCCTGACTACTCTGTGGCTGAAGAAATGCTTCCTAACATCCCTTTGACTCATCTGAGTCTTCAACTTCCAGTTGTGTCCCCTTGTTTCTGTGTTCCCTCTCTGGAACATCCTGTCACTGTCTACCTTGTCGATTCCCCGCAGTATTTTGTATGTCGTTATCATGTATCCTCTCACCCTTCTCTCCTCCAGTGTTGTTAGTCCTATTTCCCTCAACCTTTCTTCATAGGACAGACCCCTGAGTTGTGGAACTAGCCTTGTCGCAAACCTTTGTACTTTCTCTAGTTTCTTTACTTGCTTGACCAGGTGTGGGTTCCAGACTGGGGCTGCATATTCTAGTATGGGCCTGACGTACACGGTGTACAGTGTCTTGAACGATTCATTGTTTAGGTAACGGAACGCTAATCTTAGGTTTGCCAGTCGCCCATATGCTGCCGCAGTTATCTGGTTGATGTGTGCCTCCGGAGACGTGCTTGGCATTATACTCACCCCAAGGTCTTTCTCCTTTGCCGAGGTTTGTAGCCTTTGTCCACCTAGCCTGTACTCTGTCAGCGGTCTTCTTTGCCCTTCTCCGATCTTCATGACTTTGCATTTGGTGGGATTGAATTCGAGAAGCCAGTTGCTAGACCAGATGTCAAGCTTGTCCAGGTATGTTTGAAGTCCTGCTTGGTCCTCTTCCGATGTGATTCTCCTCATTAATTTCACATCATCTGTGAACAGAGACACTTCTTAGTCTATCCCATCCGTCATGTCATTTACATATACCAAGAATAACACTGGTCCTAGGACTGACCCTTGCGGTACGCCGCTCTTCACAGGCGCCCACTGTGATACCTCATCACGCACCATGACCCGTTGTTGCCTCCCTGTGAGGTATTCCCTGATCCATTCCAGTGCCCTTCCTGTTATACATGCTTGTTCTTCCAGCTTCTTTACTAATCTCATGAAAGGAACTGTGTCGAAGGCCTTCCTGCAGTCCAGGAAAATGCAATCAACCCACCCTTCTCTCTCTTGCCTTACCTCTGTTACTTTATCATAGAACTCTAGGAGGTTTGTTACACAGGATTTGCCTTCCCGGAATCCGTGCTGTCTGGTGTTTATTATCCTGTTCAGCTCGAGGTGCTCCACCATTCTTTTCCTGATGATTTTCTCCAAGACTTTGCACACTATACATGTAAGTGACACCGGTCTATAGTTTAGTGCCTCTTTTCTGTCTCCTTTTTTAAAGATGGGAACTACATTGGCCTTCTTCCATACCTCAGGTATCTGCCCATTTTCAAGGGATGTGTTGAATATTATGGTAAGTGGCACACTCAGTACCTCAGCTCCTTCCCGAAGAACCCACGGGGAGATATTGTCCGGACCCATCGCCTTTGAGGTATCAAGGTCACTGAGTAACTGCTTCACCTCCTCCTCAGTTGTGTGTATGCCCTCTAGCACTTGATACATCCCTTCTTGGTGACGCAACCCGTCCTGTCTACCCAGCTGCCTTCCTTCCTCCACTGTGAATACTTCCTTAAACCTCAAGTTGAGCTCCTCACATACCTCTTGAGGTAATGAACTCACAAGCTACAAAGGTAATGAACTCACAAGTTACAAAGATAATGAACTCACAAGCTACAAAGGTAATGAACTCACAAGCTACAAAGGTAATGAACTCACAAGCTACAAATGTAATGAACTCACAAGTGATGGTCTTATCGTGTTGGTGTGTGTACTCTCTTCCCCCTCTTTCTAATCAGTCCATTTACATATACAGTCCAAAAATAATAGTATCGCCGTACCTATTGGTGGTATCTACTTTAATTTATAATACTGGTCAAGGATAGATATATTAGAGTTCGTGTGTTATTGATGGAGTCGTTTTCTGTGACCAGGGCGACTTACGTTTTCTCACACGCCTCACGGGGTTAATTGCGGTAAAATATATTGGTGGTCATCTCCTGTTGAGATTATTTGTATGTAAGTGGTAAGTAAGTAAGTTTATTCAGGTATACACAAATACAGTTACATAGATTATCATACATAGCAGCATATGTGTAGAAAACCTAGGATAACCCAAAAAAGTCAGACAGAATGACTTATTTCCATTGGGGTCCAGGAGGAGGAGGAGGTGTTGATTCGCCGGAAATACTCCCGGCCCGGGTCTATTCCAGATGGCGACCCGGCTCCAGCTACTTGTCGTGGGAGTATCGGAGACCTATGTCTCCCATGAGAGGAGGTACAAGTACCCCCTCATCGTTGGAATCAATTGTTCATAGGCACAGATACATTCCCCACCTGCACGGGACTCGTAGGGAGAAGCTAGGCCTCTCTGGTCTGCCATCTTCGCCGCCCAAGGGAGGCTGACCGCAAGGGCAGTCTTGCGAGCTGCAGATGGTAGAAAGCTCTAGCTGTGGCACCTACCCTGCCCTAGAAGGGCTGGGCATGGTGGAGTCCTCTCCATTGGGGTAAACTTGATTCAATTTAAGTTGTTTTACTGTCTTCAATATTCAGCATATCCAATTGTTGTAATTCACCCTGGCCTGGTGAAGCCCATACAGGTAGTTTTATAATTCCCCACATCTGGTATCTTATTTTCATTAATAAGATATCTTGACATGTCACATAGGTTATTAAACTGTTTATCTCTGTATTCCTCAATAAGTGAATAATTAAGCACATAGTGTTCAAGACAGTGATCATATGCCTGATCACATAATTTGCATTAAGTTTGATCATCATCTGTGTGTCTCCCAAGCTGCCAGAAGTACATGTACTTGTAGAAAATAATAATAATAATAATAATAATAATAATAATAATAATAATAATAATAATAATAATAATAATAATACTTTATTGGTACATTGTACAATGATACATGGTAGACAAGAAACATAGTTATTAATGAGATGTACATGCCAAAAGCCCCTAATATGCTGTGCATTGCGGGCATAAAAGCCTAAGCCTGGCCACTACAACATCAGTCAGTCTGCTCACATTGCAAGTTGCTCCATAAATATATTTATCTACGTTCATGGTATCATTGTGGGTTATAGATCTACTCAGGCTTCTAACTGCATTCCTATAACAATCATTTTCATTATTTACTTCTCTCCTAATATTATTCCTAATGCTAGACACAGATATAGTATACCAAAGTTATATTCTACATTCTCTTTCTGGGTACTCTTTTTGGCTAACATATCAACTTTATGCCCGCAATGCACAGCATATTAAGGGCTTTTGACATGTACATCTCATTAATAACTATGTATCTTGTCTACCATGTATCATTGTATCATGTCTCAATAAAGTATTATTATTTTTTTTTTTACATTTTATTGGTTTTAAACAGAATTACAAAAATATCCATAAATAACTGTGACCGCAATCACTAATGCATATACTTACAAAATCAATACAAAACATACAGATAATCAATCTCCAGTAAAACAATTAAATAACAATAAAGTCCCTATCCCCGCCAATCACTATGTGCATACAATTATATGCACCTATTACATTTAACCATAATCATTATCCAACAACCTACGTATGACCCTATTACATCAGGATGGATGTACAATATATAAAACAGATAGCGTAAATCACCACTGTATCCTGTCCCGTGTACCACATATCTGTCCACTCCAATATGATAAGAGCTCCAAGCCATTACCACTCCACATCCACTGGTACAGTAATGTCGTACACCAAACAATGTACATTTCTCACAAATTACTATAGTATTCCACACACAGGCACAATATATATTATACTCAATCATACAGATGACATGCACTCCACGTATACCCACTCACACCCTAAACTTGATACCACAATTACCACCTGTCCTATTCATTATTAACACAGTTCCACTGCTCATGACAAGTCAAACCTTGTCATCTCTGAGTACAACTACGATAAATATATAAAAAATACACCAAATTCATGTGACAGTAACCAAACATTTTACCGTCCTCTAACATCACCAAGTCTTGAATCTGCCTGAAGGCCACAGACCCATCAACCAGGTTTCAGTACCTCAGACCATACACAAACTTCAATAATAACACTCCACATCAACACACACTATAACTGAACACCCAGCACTGAACAGAACAAACCC
>WNWK01050520.1:0-12800 GCA_009830355.1 Cherax destructor | reverse complement strand
TTTTTCCCCCAAAATTTTAAAATTTTAGTTAAACAAATGTTTAAAGGGGGGAAAAATTTTTGGTCCCAAAGGGGGGGTTTTAAATTAACCCCCAAAAAAAAACAAAAAATTTTAAGGGTAGCAAAAAAAACCTAAAATTTTTCTACAACCCCAAAAACCAACGTTCAAATTCGGGGACAAAAGAGGGGGCCCATTTTAGGGGATGGGGTGGGGGAAAATTTAAGGGGGGTTTGGGTGGGTGGGGTTTAGGGTAGGGGGCTTTTGAATGGTTTAAAAAAGGGGGTGTGGGTAGGAAATTTGTTTTTTTCCCCCTGGCCCCAAGGGAGGGAACGAAGGGAAGGGGGGGGGGGGGTTTAGGGTTTTAATGAAAAGAGGTTACAAGGGGGGGTTAAAGGGGAAATGTTTAAAATTTTTGGGGGCGGGAGTGGGGGAAAAAGAAATTTTGGGAGGGGAAGTAGGCTTAGTTTATTAATAAAACTTTTTACCAAATCCGTGGAAAGGTAGGGAAAGAAATTTGGGGATACACAAAAGGGGGGTGGGGGGACTTTGGGGGAAAAGGGGAAATTGGAAACCAATTTGGTTAAATTTTACCATTTAATTAACTTTGTTAAAAAGGGGTTTTTTTTTGGGGAAAAGAAGTTTTAAAGGTTTTTTTTTTTTATATTTTATTTCCAATATTCCTCCAAAAATGAAAAAAACAATTAAAAAAAACAAAAAAGGGTCACACATTTAAACCATATGCCTAAAAACAAAAAAAAATTTGCATTTTTAGTTTTTTTAAAACATCCCGCTCCCAAACCGAAAAAAAATTTAAACCCCGGTTTCCAATTTACCTTTTCCCACCAAAAAAGCATCATCAGTTCCTTTTTTCCCTTTTCAGGGTTTAAACAAAAAAAACCCCCAAACGGGTCCAAAACATATTTTAAAAAAAATACTTTGGAAAAAGGAAAATTAAAAATTTGGTTTAAAAAACCCCCAAAAACCGGTTTCAAACTATTAAAACAAAAAAAAAATTTTGGGGGTTTAATGAAATTCCAAAAAAAACCTTAAATATAAAAAAACGACAAAAAAAGCAAAAATATTTTAATCCATAATTCCCAATAGGGGACAATTAAAAGCACATAAGTGGGTTCAAACCCGACCCCTTTAATGCCCCTATCCCAAATTTGCCCATTTAATTTGTTTTAATCCATCTGGAAAAATCTCCCCCCCCTCCCCAAAAAATTACTGGTAAACCAACCGAAAAAAAAACCCCCAAAAAACCCCAAATAAAATTCCCCAAAGTTTTGTTTAAAATTTGGGGCGGGGTTGGGGGGGTTTCCCAAAATTTAAAAATTTTTTTAAAAAATTCGGGGGGGAAACAAGGGGGTTTTAAAAAAACGGGGGGGTGGGGGGGTTTTTTACTGCATTTAAAAGCAACCCAAGGTGTGGTGTGAAGGTTAACTTGGGAAAGGGGTGGGGGGGAGGTGGGGGGTTTTGAGGGTTTGGCCCTTTGAAAATTTGGGGTTTCATTTGGAAGTTTTTAAATTGGGGACACCCAATAAGGATAGGAGTTATCGTTTTTATGGGGCTTTTTTGGCATCCGGGAAAACAGTTACAGGGAGGGGGTTGGTTTGAGGGGATATGTCCAAATGGGGGCCCCAAAAAACAATTTATGATTTGCGGGGTTTTTTGGTTCAGTGGGGATTGGTTGGGGAAATTTGATGTTAGTAGGAGGGGGGAAAGCTTTAAGGGCCTTGGTTTAGATTTGGGTGGTGTGGAGTCATTATACGGGGGTTTTTTAAGATTTTGATTTCATTTTCATTTCATGGGCAGTTGGGGATTTTGGGTACCGTCGTACCCTTTGGGAGCGGGTATGAAAGGACCAAATGTAGGAATGGGGGGGTTTATGGGGGTTGGGGGGGGCCCTTTTGTAAGAAAAGGGTTTGAAGGAGTTTGGGGGAGTTGGGGGAGGGAGGGGTAGACTTAATGGTGGGGGAGGGTGTTAGGGGGGGGGGTTTTGGGAAGATTTTTTTTTTTTGTCGGGGGTTGGGTTTGATTAGTATGGTCAGGGGGAAGGGGGTGGTTTTCCTTCGGGGCTGGGTGGGAGCCGGGATGAATCGAGAATAGGAGGAAGTTGATCAGCCAAAACAAAAAAAAATATATA
The DNA here is from genome assembly GCA_009830355.1 of Cherax destructor. NCBI lineage: Eukaryota > Metazoa > Arthropoda > Malacostraca > Decapoda > Parastacidae > Cherax > Cherax destructor. The sequence continues at coordinate 10,654 of WNWK01050520.1, read as the reverse complement.
TTGAATTTTATCTTATTAGTCATTTAGAATGATTGGGAGATATGGGGCCTAGGCCAGCGGGGGGTATGTCACCTGAGACAAATACAATTTATGTGTTGTCCCTATGGACTTTGGGAATGACCCTTTTTTTAAGGTTACGGCCAAGCTGGAAGTTTTAGTTTTTTTTTTTGATTTCATAAATTTTATTTTTGGTTGGTTTTTTTTGGTCTTTTTGGTTTTATAAGCACGATGAAACATGTATGGTTTGAAAAACACTTTTTGTTGGTGTTTAGTAATCATGATGTTGTTTTAGGGAATTATGTATTGTGTCTGTGGGGAAATACTGGGGGGTGTAGGGGGGGTTTTCGGGAACAAGATGTATTTTTTTTTAATATTAGTTTTGTGGTAATTAATGCCACAGACTTTTTTTTTTTTTTTTATATATTTTATTTAAGAACCATCATTTTACAAACATGGACCAAAAAGAAAACATAAATGCTTATGAACCCTTCTAACAATATATAACCCCTCATTTTTCTACAACTATAAATGTTTTAAAAAGAACCTTATACAAAATTCATAAATCACAGTAACTGAAAAATTTAAAATGCCCATCGAATTTTTTTTCCACACCAACAAACTTTATAAACTAAGTAAAATCCCCCCTTCCCCCCCACCCCCCTATTTATTCTTTTATATTTAAAGAAATGACAAATAAAAGAAAAAAAATTATACAGATTAAAACTTACAATAAAAAAAAACCCTCGTGGGAGACTGATAATGTTTAAAATAAGAAGGCCCAAAGGACCCCCCATAAAAGAATTTTTTTTGTCAACTTATAAAAAAATGAAAAAAAATTACTACTTTTTAAAGGGGAAAATTTTAAAACCCCAAAATAACTAATTTCAACCAAAAAAAACCCTTACCAAAAAAGGGGAAAAACAACCCCTTTTTAAAAAATTAAAAAACATGAGTCCAAAACCCCCCCCAAAAAGTTAAAAAAAAACCCTTTCAATTTTAAAAAAAACCCCCTTTATTGGGGAAGAGATTTTATAAGTTTATACAAAAGGCCCAACAAGGACTAAAAAAGGGAAATTTTTTTTTCCCCAAATTATTTCCCAAACCCTGACAAAAATAAAAATACAGGGGTTGGATATACTAAAACCATTTTAGACTAATTTCCAATCTCAAAAAAAAACCGTTACCAAAAGGGAAAAAAAAAAAAAACCTTTTTTTTAAACAGGGGGTCCAAAAAGCCCCCACACAGATTCAACCCGATTAAAATTAATGTTCTATAAATGGGGACACGTTTAAAAACCCCCCCCTTTTAAAAACCCCCCCAACCCAAACTGAAGCAGAGGGAACCCCCCCTCATCCCCCAAGGGGAAAAAAAAAACCCCCTCCCAAAGTCCAAAATCAAAAAAAACTATTACCAAAAAATATAAAAACCCCCCCGACCCCCCGCAAAAAAAACCCCTAAAACCAAAATACAATTCCCCCCAAACCCTTCCCCCCCCACACCTACCACCCCCCCAACCCCAACCCCCAAACGAAACCCAAAAACACACACACAACACACACACACAAAACCCCTTCTGGGAAACCACCCCCAAGTATTCCCCACCCCCTACTACCCCCCCCAAAAACCACTGGAAAACCTTTTTCCGGGGAAAAAACCCCCACCCCCTCCCATAAAAATAAACACCGGGGCCATAAAAAACCCCAAAATTTTTATTTAAATTCTTACTCCAATCCCCTCATACCCCACGCACATGCAAAAATCTAAAACAAGATACATGACCCACTTTTAACTTTTTGTCTGTAAAACCCCCCCACATCTAATTTTAAAAGCCCTAAAGGTCAAAACCCCCTTCTCCCCACCATACGAAAGAATTGGGGGCCAAAAACCTTCCCCAACCCCCCCCCAGGCACCCCAAAAATAAAGATACCCGTTAAGGCCCCCCCACATCTGATACAGCCACCTCCCCCCCAAAAACCCTTGGGGCCAAAAAAGGGGGTTTTTTAGGGCCCCAAGACCACAAAACCAAACCCCTTTTTTTTTTAACTATAACCCCGAATTAAAAAAAACCCCCCTTTCCCAATCCTACTTGGGGAAAATTTTCCCCCCAATACCCCCCCCTTTCCCATCCCACCCCATCCCCCCAAAAACCTTAATCCCACCCGGCCCCCACCCAGGGCTCCTGAATTAAAACCCCCCTCAATCTCAGCTTTTCCCCCCCCCCCACCCCTTTTTAACTCCCCTATTCCCCCATCCCCTTTTTAACCACAAAATTCCCCCCCTCACCAAAAATTTAAACGAAAGACCCTAAAAACCTCCCACCAAAAGGGTATCAACCCCAAGCCCCCAAAACCCACCCTTTTTTATCACCTCCTTTTTAACCAGTTTTTCCCAAAACCCCAATGAATGGGAAGTTTTTAACTGGCCAGAGTAAACCTTTCCCCCATGAGAGGGAACCCCCCACACCCCAAATTTTAAAAACACTCAACGAAATCCACCCTAATAATTTTTAAAAACCCCCCTTTTCCAAACCCCCCATCCTACTCAAAGTTCCCTTAAACCCCGGGTAAGGGAATTAATTTCACCCCAACCCTAGTTTTTTTGAAAAGGTTACCCACAAATCTTAAGTCTATTTACAGTGACCCACCCATACCTACCCCCCAACCCCGTTTCCTACCCAAGACCCCTTCCAAAAATGTGTTTTTCCCCCTTTAAACCCCCTCACCCCAGAAGCTGACCCAAAACTTTATCATCCTATTGATAACACTCCCCCCTCCCTCATTCCCCCAAAAAATAAATGTTTCTTTCAACATCCCCCAAGACCCGGGGCCCAATCATTGCCCCACCCCCCTTCCCGGACACCTTCAGCCCCCCAACCGAAAAAGGGGGCCCGGGGTAAGAGGGAAGGGGAGCTGTGAGGGGGGACACCCTGTCGCCCCCCCCGCTCCCACCCCCACCATTACCCCCACCCGCCCATTTACCAAAATTCGCACCTAACCCCCCCGCATACAATGTCCTTACCCCCCCCAATTATTTCATCCCAAACCCCTTTTCCTTTTTCCCCTAAAATATTTCCCGTTGACCACCAAAGTTTTTCCCCCAGTCCCCCCCCTAAGACTCCCCCCCTTTTCCCCCTCCACAAAACCCAATTTTTCTCCTTTTCCTCCCGTATTACGCCGGGGGGAAAATTTTTACCGCCCGCCCCGGGGCATGTGACATAAAACTCTCTTCACCCAAAATTCGCCAACACTCTCCCAAAAATCTTGATATGCCCCAAAGACTCATCAGGCTTTCTTTGGGTACAACCCCCAAAATCCCAGTACATTGATCTTCCCCATATCGCCCCCAGATTTATGCTATTAAAGAACCCAAAAACCAGCATCCCCTCAAGCCCCAATGAGCAACATAAAAATAAAGGGATCCCATCTTTTCCTTGGCGATTTTCCCCAATTTTTGACCCGTATCCCCCTTTAACACCTCCCCCCTTTTGAAAACCCTCCATGCCCATAAGACCCCCCATCATTTAACCCCCCCAAAACCCTTTTTAGGCCCTTTTCCCCATTTCCCCCATCATAGTCTTTTTACAAATTTCCCCCGGAAAAACCCAAAAATCCGCGATATCCACTGATACCCTCCCCGTCCGAAAACCCCCCCCACCGGGAACCCCCCAAAACCCCATCGACTTTCATAAAATTTTAATGGGTTTTTCTCCAAGCCCCCAAAAATTTTCAAAAAAAGCGGGGGGCCTTATTCCCTGTTGTACATAAAACCAACCCCGCCCGATTGGGCGGCAGGGAAAAGCCCTTTTTTCCCCCAAAACCCCGTTCTTTAAAGGTTTAAACCTCCTGGGGATCCCCCCCCCCCCCTCCATAGCAGGGGCCCCAAATTCCTCCAAATACTTTGCATGCCATGCTTAAAAGCCCCTTTTCCCCCCCCATTCTTGTAAAAATCACAAAAGAACCCTTTTCCCCCCCCTTCCCCCCCCCCCAAAAAGTCCTCAACACCCACCCTCCCATACCCCCCCCACCACTCCGCGAAAACCCCACAATGATCGGGGTTTTCAACAGTCTAGTGTTGGGCCCAATAATTTTTTTTTTTTTTTTTTTTTTATTTTATTTAAAACAGAAATTATAAAAAACACAAAAAAAAATGATACTTTTTTTTTAAAAAAAAGTTATCACAAAATAAACCCAAAAACCCGAAATATACATACCCCACTATAAAAACCCCAGTAAGACAGACTTCTGAAGCCCCCTGAAAAACCAAAGCTAAAAAATCATAAAAATTAATTTTTATAAATATAATAATCAAAATTTTAATTTTTCCATCCCAAACCCCTCACAAAAAAAGGGAAACCTAAATTGTACCTTTTTCCTTTAAAAATTTATTTCTGGAGCAAAACTTAACCCAAAAACCAACCCCCCTTAAAATTTTCCCAATCACACATGTCCTTATCCCTATAATAATTTTTTTTTTTTCAATTTTTTTAAGTTATCTCCAAAAAACTATTAAAAAAGAACTTATAGTTTTAAAGGGATAATAGATAAAAATATATTTAAAATTTTTCCCAAAACCAAGTTAATAAAACAAAAATTTTTTACAAAATATTATAAAAAAAATTTTTAAAAAACTAGTTACAAAAAAATAAAATAAAGCAAGATTACCCCCCTTTCCTTTTCCCCCCCCCCCTGTCGTATTTTGTAAAAATAAAACCCCCCCCGGAAAATTTATCATCCTATATACAGATCAACTACAATTTAAAATCAATAATGGTGTCAAAAAACCAAAAAAAAAATAGCAAAATCCCAAAACATAAAAACCAAGGGAAAAGTTTTTACACCATACCTAATTCCTTAAGGGGAAAAATATTTAAATCCGGGGCAGGGGCAAAAACAACATCACTTTTTCAATAAGGCAACATTAGACAAAAAATTTTAATTTTCCCAAAAAAAAACCCCCCCTGTCAAGTAGAAGGTTTAATCTTAAAGGGAAAAATTTAAAACAAATATCATATAAATCATTTGGTCATAGTTCGCCAGCAAGTTTGGGGAACAAAAAATCATTTTAAAACCAAATTTTTTAATTAACAAGACCCGGTTATATCCAAAATTTAAAAAGGGGGATAGTTCGAAAAAATTTCCCCAAAGGTACTTTGAAAAAAATTATAATATAATCACCCCCAAGCCCCGGTTTACAGTTTTTTAAGGAAAAATTAATATGGTCAGTGCCCTTTTTTGGGGTTACCGGGTTTAAAAATAACCAACCCGGCAACCTATCCCATGTGTTACAAACATACCCACTTACTTTGGAAAATATATAATTTTCCAAAAATTTTTTTAAAAAACCCCAATGGGGGGGACTAAAACAAAACAACCAAAAAACCAAAACCCCTACCCGACAAAAACCCTTTTCCTTTTGGCACCCCCCACCAACCCACTCCCCTTTTTTTCCCCCCCTGAAAAAAAAACCCCCAAAACCTCCCACACACCCATACTACACCCCCCCCATTTTTAAAAAAAAAAACCCCCCTCCCCCCCCAAAACCCCCCCCCGCAACCACACCAAACCCCCTTTTAATTGGGGAAAAACCCCCCAAACCCCCCCCTCTCCACCCCCAACAACTGTTGCATTGTAAAAAACCCATATGGCCGGGGAAATTTAAAAACCCCAAAAACCCGCCAAAAACCCCCTTTCCCCACATTTTGTTCTAAAAAACCCCAGAAAGAAAAGAATTAAAACCCCCCCATTTGAACCCCATCCCCATGAAAAAAAACGAACTCTAAATTTTTAAACCAAAAACTTCTTTTTCACTTCCTCCCCACACCCCCCAAAGCCCAAAAAAAGTGCCTTTCCCGGGAAACCCCCCAACAACCCCAAAACCCCCCAACCAACCCCATGCCCCCCTCCTCACAAAAAAATCCCAAAGGAAAAAGCCCTTTTCCCATTCACCAATTTTTACAAGACCCTTTTCCCGTGACCCCACCCAAAACGGGTTTTTGCCCCAGTACCCCATTTAAGAATCTGTAACCTGTTTCCTCACCCTAGGCCTCACCTTCCCCTTTTTTTAAACCAACCCCAAATACTCTTTCCAAAACAACGGATTCCCCCAAACCCCCCTTTCCATCTTCTCCCCTCCCCCTTTCCCCTATCCAACCCCCTTACCCCATACCCTCGGGGCCCCAACACAAAGAGCAATTGAAACCGCCCACACTCCCCCCAAACTCCCCCCCCCCCCCCATTTCCTAAACCCACATTACCGCACCCACCCTTTTTCCCTCAGCTCCCCTTCATCATAAATTCCCCCTTTTTTAAACAACCCCTTTTTCAACCCCTTCCTCAACGGGGAATAAAAACCATCCCTCCATTTTTAACACTTGCCCCCACCACCTCCCAAATAAACCAACCCTTTATTCCCCTAAAAAGGTACTTTGTGCCTTTTTCCCTCAGCATCTAATAATGGGGAAACCGCCTCTAACCAAAATTTACTAAAAAAATTAAAAAAATTTAAAGACCACCACCCTTTTTAAAAGGTCTATTTCAACTTTTCCCAGCCCTTTGGCCCGGGGTTCCCCAAAAAACCCCAAAAATTCCCCTGAATTCTTTTTCCCCTTAACACCCTTCCCCCACTAACAAAAATATCCCACAGATTTTTAAAGTTTACACATTGCCAAACCCCCCTTAAACCCCCGTTCCCCACTCCAAATACTTTAACCCTAAAGGGTGATTTTTTTATTAACCCCCCTTCCCCTTTGGGCCCCAAACCCCAAACTCCACCCAACCTTTTTAAACCCCTCCCCCCAAAATCTCCTCTGTCTTTATTAACAACGTAGTGTCACCCCCTAACCCACTATCCCTGCCCTACCTCCCCTATGTCCCCCCTTTACCATTAAACCAACTACAACCCCAAAAAAAGGTCTTGAAACGAAGAGGATCGTGATAAGAGGAATCCCCTTCCCCGTCCCCTTCCCATTTCACCGCCCACCCAACCATCCTAATGATTACCCCAAAAACGCCTTTTGCAATAAAACCCACCCAAAACCCAAATTTTTTCCAAAACCATCCTTTCTAAGGGGATCTAACCCCCACCCCTATTCACCCTTTTTATTTGGCCCCCTGCCCCAACCAGCCCCAAAAACCCCCCCTTCCCCTTATTTCTTTCCAAAAAAATTTTTCTTCCTTTTCTGACCCTTCCTAAAAAATTTCCCTGGTATCCCCCAAAATTTCCTCGTGCAAAATATTTCTAAACCTTTTTTGATTCCATTTTTCCAAAATCTTTGGAAAAAAGGTTTCCGAGTGCAATGGTCCTATTTTTTAAACCCCCCTTTGGGGTTTTTCATTTAAAACTAACACCCAACCCTGTCCTAACCGACTTTCCAAAATTCTTTTCCGTCTTCCCCATGTCATTGAAGACCCTAACTTTCGCCCCCCTTAGCACCTGCCAGTAGCTTTTTTATTCCCCCGGGAATCCATCATACCCCGGGATTTTGGTTTAACCCTTTTTTCCTCCCAAACTTTTTCTTCCTTAAAGTCCCCCCTATTGCTTTCCTATCATTTTCATTCAACCTTCTTTTAAATTTCCCCCCAAAAAGGGGAAAAGCCCTTACCCCTTTTTCCCTTTTTCTGAAACTTCCCCCCAAACAACACCGCAAACCAGTCATTCCCTCTGTTTTTTTCAAAAAATTTTCCCACCCATACCCCCCATCCCCCCTTTCCCCCCTTTTGATGGGGGGAACACCCCCCGTTTTCTTTTTCCGAAATTCCCCCAACACCACAAAAGACCCTTTTTTCCCCCCCAACACCTCCTCCATCCCATTTCCCCCCGGAAAACGGAAAACCCTTATACTGAATGTCTTTCAGAGCCTTCTTACCCTCCACACTCTCGGGTTTCCTTCCCCCCGCTTTCACCCCAAACTATCCTCAATAAACCCCTTTTAAAAACCCCCCGATAACCAAAACTATACTTAAAACCCCCTTTCCCCCCTTTAAAAAAACCCCTTTTCCCCCTTCCCCATACTCATTCCACCACCCTTTCCCGCATGTACTACACCCCCTCCCCCCCCACAGACCCTCCCAAAATCCCCAAAAACCACCATCCTCCCCCCCCGGGGCCCCCTCCCAACCTCCCCTTTAAACACACCTTTGTGATTGAAAAATTTCCATCCAAAATTCCACTTTCTCCACCCCCCCCGCTCTGGAAAAAAAATTTTTCCAACCCAGCCAAAAATTGCCCAAAAAAGAATTTACAGGTGCCCCGCCCCCCACCGCATCCAAACCCTGTAAGATCCCCAAAAACTACCTTTTCCCTTTTGGGGGCCCCCTCCCCTTTCCCTAATAACGCTTTTCCAGCCACCCGCAAAAAATTTCCCAACCCCGGCAGACCCCTAAAGCATAAATTAATTCATCCCCCAAATTTTTCCCCTTACCCTATTATTTGAAATCACCGGAATAACCCCCCAATTAAATAACCGGGGCCCCCCCATTGACCATAAACCCTTTTACCACTCTCCTCCTCCTCTTCCCATTTTTTCATTAAAATTTAAAGGCCCCCTTACCCAAAACCCCAACCCCTTAAAAAACCCAAAAAATTTCCCCAAAAAACTGATATCCTTTCAACAAAAAACCCCCCCCACCCCCAAAATTTGTGCTCTTAAAAAAAACTACATCTACCCTTTAAAAAATAAAGTCACCCCCTTCGCTTGGCCCTTTTTTTTAACCCCCTTCCCCTTAAACTTAAAAACCGGAAGGCCCTGAGGTTTCCCTTTTTTTCGGGCTCTCTCCAAAGGGGGCCGGGGGCCCCCCTCCCAAACCCCTTCCGTCACCTCCTATCCCCCCTTTACCCTTATCACCCCACTACCTCTAGCCCCTTTTTTTGTTGTCCAACTAAAATTTTGACCAAATTTTCAACCCCGGGTTTTGTGCTTGGGAGGGGATCCAAAACCGCCTCCCCGTTCCCCCCCCAGATTCTCCCCCTCTCTCCCCGGGCCTCTTTTACCCGCTCATTGTGCACCCCCACCTCCACCTGTATGAAAACCAAACAGCTTTTTTTAACCCCTCTCCTGCCGCCCCCCCCTTTTCCCCCCCCCTGTTCCCGGGGTTTTTCCAAAAAACCCCCAAAGCCACACACCCTCACTGGTTGACCCTCCAATGCCCGGGTTCCCCTTACCTCCAAGAAATTTCAGATCCCCCAAAAACCCCCCCCCTTGGGGCCAATTTTATACCTTTCCCTTCCGTGTCTGGCCCAAAACCCTTTTTCCCCCTTTTGACACCCCCTCCATTTCCCCCCCCCTCATTTTCCTTTTTTTCCTTTTCCTCTCCCCTGGGCCCCTCCCCCTTCCATTTATGTCTTTTCCCTGCACGCCCCCCACCCAGCCCCTGGGGTTTCCATCCTTTTTGTTTTTTTCCTTTTTTTTTTTTTTGTTTGGCTTTTCAAAACCAAATGGGGCCCCAATTTTTCCCTTAATATGTAACGTGGACCTTTTGTGGGGAAAAATTTTTTTAAAAAATAAAAAGAGGGGGAAAGGTTTCCCAAAACATTTTGATGGAGAAAATTTTAAAACCAGCATATAAAACCCCGCCCAGCGCCCCCTGTTTACAGATGGTTTTTCCAAAACCCCCAAATAACCTTTTTTCCCCTTTTCCCCATTCAAAGGGGGCATTTTTACCTTAACCACTTAAAAAAAGAAAATTTTCAACCCCAAAACTTAGCCCCTTAAAATGGGTTGCTTTTTAAGGGGGACGACCCGTTGATAAGGGAGGGAAAAAATTTAAAATTTATAAGATTCTTCCCCTTATCCGTTTAATTTTTATGGGGCCCAAAATTTTCTGCATAATTCCAAAAAAGTTCGAATTGCAGGCAATAGAACCTCTGCAAGAGGGGAAATGGCCCGGGGCCCAAATCAACACAGACCGTTCCCCTCCCCCCGTAAACCACGCCCCCGCCGAAAATGACGGTTTCCAGCCCCCCAGGGAGACCACCCAGCACACCCCCAAACAAAACCGGGGGGGGGGTGGAAAAACACCTTTTCCCAAGGGGAAACAAGCCAAAAAACCCCTGTGATCCAAAAACCCCACATCCACACAAGTCACATTTCCACCCTACATCCCCCTGTCAAAATATTCTATCTAACTAGCAGCATAACCCCTGACAAAAGTATACCCCCAAAACTTCCTCCCCCCCGGTCACATCCCCCCCCCTATCGGACCCAAAACATCCCAAAACCCCTAATAAACATCCCCGGGGCCCCGGGGGCCCCCCATCCTTCTTATGTATTACCAACCCCCCCCCCCAGCAACAACAGTTATCATCGGTAATCCTCTTGGGGAAAAAAACCAACTCATTACAAACAAAATCTTCCTTTCCCCGATGACATTGCAGCAGGGGGTTTTAAACCCCCTTTTAAAAAAAAACCTGGTCCCCCAAACCCCATCAACCCCGGGGAAACCCTGCTCCCCCCTCCCCCCCTTTTTAACGTTGGGGGTGGTTTCCCCCACCCCAACAGTAACCCCCTTTTAAAAATTATTGTACTTCCTTGGGGGAAGGACAAACCATTCAGACTTTTAAATCCTTCCACAATTTTCCGAAAAATTTGCTCCTGAAGGCAATCAACAACACCTAGTCCGCAAAAACTTTCAAAAACCCTCTCCTTTTTTACCCCCT
>WNWK01050519.1:0-12801 GCA_009830355.1 Cherax destructor | reverse complement strand
GGTGTGTAGGAGGGAAAGGGGGGACTACTTTTGTTAAAAGTGGGCCCTTAGACAAGGATGGGGATGTCACCGTGGTTGTTAAACATTTTTAAAGAGGGGGTTTTAAAAGAGAAGTGAATGCGAGGGTCTTGGCAAGAGGTGTTAGGCTAAAAGAAAAAGAAGCAAATACAAAGTGGGAGTTGTCGGTTTTTTGCTGATGCCCACTGTGCTTTTGGGAATTCTAAAGGGGCTGCAGAGGTTGGTGGATGAATTTGGTAGGGTTTTAAAAAAAAGAAAATTGAAAGTGAATATGGAAAGAGTAAGGTGATGAGGATAAAAAAAAGAATGGGTGACGAAAGTTTGGGATATCAGATTGGAGGGAAAAAAATGGGGGAAAGGGGGAAGACAGATTTGGGAGTGGACATGTGGGGATGGGTCTATGAAGGATGAGGTGAATCATAGAATTGATGGGGGGAAAAAGGGGTGAGTGGAGCACTTCGGAGTCTGTGAGACAAAGAACCTTGTCCATGGAAGAAAGGGAATGTAGGAGTATAGTTATACCAACGCTCTTAAAAGGGTGTGAAGCAGGGTGATAAATTTTTTTCCCGAGAAGAAGGCTGGAGGCAGTGGAGATGTCATGTCTGAGGTCAATGTTTGAATATAATGCAGAGTTGGGATTTTGGGAAATTAGGAGGAGGTGCGGGATTCCCAAAAACGATTGCCCAGAGAGCTGAGGGGGGGTTGTTGAGGTGGTTTGGACATGTAGAGAGAAGGGAAACGAGACAGAGTGCCCCCGAGGGTATAAATCTGTAGTGGGGGGAAGGGGGGGTTTAGGGGGTGGGCCGGGGGAAAGGTTGGAGGGGGGGGGTAAAGGAAGTTTTGTGTCGGGGGGCTTGGACTTCCAGCAAGCATGTGGCTATTTGATAGGAAATGGGGCATTTTGGTTTTAATACTTGACGTGCTGTTGGGTGAGAAAAAGTAACATTTATGAAGGGATTCGGGGAAACCCGGGGGCCCGGACTTAAATTTTGGAGATGGGAAGTAAAATTGCCGGCACTCTAAAGGAGGGTGTTAATGTTGCAGTTTTATAACTGTGGGAAAAGCACCCTTCGGGAAGACAGTGATGGAGTGAATGATGTTTGAAAGTTTTTCTTTTTTGGGGCCCCCCTGCCTTGGTGGGGAAAGGGGGGGGTTTTTAAAAAAAAAAAAAAAAAAATGGGGTTTAAAAAAAATGCTGGGGGTTGGGGGGAGGGGGGGGGATTAAATTTGGAAATTTGGGAAAAAGGGAGTTGACATAGTTACTTTTTGCTGATGATACTGTGCTTATGGGAATTCTAAAAAAATTACAAAGGTTAGTGGAAGAGTTTGGGAGGATTTTGTAAAAGGGGAAAAATTAAAAGTGAACAAGATAAGAGTAAGGTGATGAGGGGGTTTAAAAATTTTAAAAAAAGAAAAAATTTGGGTATCCCTTGGGAGAGGGGTTTGGAAGAAGTAAATGTTTTCAGATATTTGGGAGTTGACGTGTCAGCGGATGGGTTTATGAAGGATGAGGTTAACCATAGAATTGATGAAGGAAAAAAGGTGAGTGGTGCATTGAGGTATCTGTGGAGACAAAAAACGTTATCCATGGAGGCAAAGAAGGGAATGTACGAAAGTATAGTGGTACCAACACTCTTATATGGGTGTGAAGCATGGGTTGCAAATGCTGCAGCGAGGAGGAGGCTGGAGGCAGTGGAGATGTCCTGTCTAAGGGCAATGTGTGGTGTAAATATTATGCAGAAAATTTGGAATGTGGAAATTAGGAGAAGGTGTGGAGTTACTAAAAGTATTTGTCAGAGGGCTGAAGAAGGGTTGTTGAGGTGGTTTGGTCATTTAAAGAGAATGGATCAAAGTAGAATGACTTGGAGAGCGTATAAATCATTAGGGGAAGGAAGGCGGGGTAGGGGTCGTCCTAGAAAAGGTTGGAGGGAAGGGGTAAAGGAGGTTTTGTGGGTGAGGGGCTTGGACTTCCAGCAAGCATGTGTGAGCGTGTTAGATAGGAGTGAATGGAGACGAATGGTTTTTGGGACATGACGATCTGTTGGAGTGTGAGCAGGGTAACATTTTGTGAAGGGATTCAGGGAAACCAGTTAATTGATTTAGTTGGACTTGAGTCCTGGAAATGGGAAGTACAATGCCTGCACTTTAACCCTTTCGGGGTTTTGGTCGTACTAGTACGTCTTACGCACTGGGGTTATTGACGTACTAGTACGCCTAAATTCTAGCGCCCTCAAATCAAGCAGAAACAGGCTGTTAGGCCTAGATGTGATAGAATGGGTCTGTGCGGTCAGTGTGCGCAGTATAAAAAAATTCCTGCACCACACTGTGCATAATGAGAAAAAAAAAACTCTGACCGTGTTTTTTATTTAAAACAGCGACTTTGCAGTCTATTTTCGTATGGTATTTATTGTTGTATTCTCGTTTTCTTGTTCTTATTTGATAGAATGGAAGATATACTACAGAAATAGAGATGATTTTGATTGGTTTGACAATAACAAGTACCTTGAAATTGAGCTCAAAGTAGCGAAAATGTTCGATTTTGACGATGTTCAAGAGTAAACAAATCACGCCATGCGTCCAATACACATCAACTGGCGAGTCTGATATTCATGCACAAGTGCTCTGATATTATTTATACCATTTTTACAATGATGCAGTTGTATACATAACAATAAATCTTATATTTTTTTGTGAGAATAAAAATTAAAAATGGAGTGCAAAAGTAATGTAAGAGGGGCCTGGAGACGTAACTAATGAACAGAGAAGATGTTATTTTAGTGCCAGGAATGTCTGTCTTGTTTATTATGGATCCTATTTTGAAATTGGCATCGTTTGAAATTTGTGTGAAATTGGCCAAATTGCCATTTCTGACCACTATTTTGGGTAGTTGAAATTGGTAAATAGGCGGTTTCTTGTACTCAATCGATAGAAGAAATGGAGTTCTAGCGAAATAGCTATAATGTTAGTAGACTGAAACATTGCAATGTGCCGAAAATAGGGCTCGAAGTGGGCGAAATCGCCGATGCGTAAGTGTCATGGCTACCGCTAACTTCGCAAAGCATAATTCCGTTAGTTTTCGATCAAATTTCATAATTTCTGTGGCGTTATGATCGGAAAAGATTCTCTATCATTCCATAAGAAAAATAATTTTTATTTTTTTAAATTCGTGGACCCTGAGAACGAGTTTCAGAGACCCCCCTTGGACCCCCAAAGGGTTAAAGGAGGGGTCTGAGATAGTGACAGCTGGGAGGGACTTTTCTCAGCTGTCGTATCTGAGCTCCTCTGCAAAGACAGTGATTATGTATGAGTGTGGTGAAAGTGTTGAATGATGATGAAAGTTTTTTCTTTTTGGGGATTTTCTTTCTTTTTGGGTCACTCTGCCTCGGTGGGAGACGGCCGACTTGTTGGAAAAAAAAAAAAAAAATCTACCCAATACGTACCTCCAACTCCCCATCTACTAACTCCCCTACTCTGTTTTTAACTGACAAATCCATTCCTTCCCTAGGCTTTCTTAACTTGTTTATCTCACTCCAAAATTTTTTCTTGTTTTCAGCAAAATTTCATGACAGAGCCTCTCCCACTCTTTCATCTGCTCTCTTTTTGCACTCTCTCACCACTCTCTTCACCTTTCTTTTACTCTCCATATACTCTGCTCTTCTATTAACACTTGTTTTTTAAAAACCTCTCATAAGCTACCTTTTTCTCTTTTATCACACCGTTTACTTCATTCCACCACTCCTCTTTCCTCCTGCATCCACCCTCCTGTAGCCACAAATTTCTGAACCACATTCTAATACTGCATTTTTAAAACTATCCCAACTCTCTTCAACCCCTCCACTACTCATACTTGCACTAGCCCACCTTTCTGCCAATTGTTGCTTATATCTGACCGTAACTTCCTCCTCCCTTAGTTTATACACTTTTACCTCTCTCTTACTTGCTGTTGCCATTTTCTTTTTGTCCCTTCTACCTTTTACTCTAACTGTAGCTACAACTAAATAATGATCCGATATATCCATTTCCCCTCTATAAATATGTACATCCTGAAGCCTACCCATCAACCTTTTATCCACCAATACATAATCTAACAAACTACTTTCATTACGTGCTATATCATACCTTGTATATTTATTTATCCTCTTTTTCATAAAATATTTATTACTTATTACCAAACCTCTTTCTACACATAGCTCAATTAACAGTTCCCCATTTACATTTACCCCTGGCACCCCAAATTTATCTACTACACCCTGCACAACATTTTTACCCACTTTAGCATTAAGATCCCCAAGCACAAGTACTCTCTCACTTGGTTCAAAACTCCCCTTGCGCTCACTCTAACATTTCCCAAAATCTCTCTCTTCTACACTTCTCTCTTCTCCAGGTGCATAAACACTTACTATAACCCACTTTTCACATCCAACCTTTATTTTACTCCACATAATCCTTGAATTTATACATTTATAATCCCTCTTTACCTGCCATAACTGATTATTGAACATTATTGCCACTCCTTCTTTAGCTCTAACACTATTTGAAACTTCCGACCTAATCCCATTTATTTCTCCCCACTGAAACTCTCCTACCCCCTTCATCTTTGTCTCACTTAAAGCCAGGACATCCAGCTTCTTTTCATTTATAACATCTACAATCATCTCTTTCTTATCATTCGCACAACATCCACGCACATTCAAACATCCCACTTTGACGGTTTTCTTCTTTTCTTTTTAGTAAATCTATACAGGAAAAGGGGTTACTAGCCCATTGTTCCCGGCATTTTAGTTGACTTTTACAACACGCATGACTTATGGAGGAAAGATTCTTATTCCACTTTCCCATGGATATGAAAGGAAAAGCAATAAGAACAAGAACTTTCTTTCAACACATCGGCTGTTTCCCACCGATGCAGGGTGGCCCAAAAAGAAAAACGAAAGTTTCTCCTTTTGCTTCTTCTTTCTTTCAACACGTTGGCCGTTTCCCACTGAGGCAGGGTGGCCCAAAATTAAAAACGAAAGTTTCTCCTTTTACATTTTGTAATATATACAGGAGAAGGGGTTACTAGCCCCTCGCTCCCAGCATTTTAGTCGTCTCTTACGACACGCATGGCTTATGGAGGAAGAATTCTGTTCCACTTCCCCATGGCGATAAGAGGAAATAAGAACAAGAACTAGTAAGAAAATAGCAGAAAACCCAGAGGGGTGTGTATATATATATGCTTGTACATGAATGTGTAGTGTGACCTAAGTGTAAGTAGAAGTAAGAAGACATACCTGAAATCTTGCATGTTTATGAGACAGAAAAAAGACATCAGCAATCCTACCATCATGTAAAACAATTACAGGCTTTCGTTTTACACTCACTTGGCAGGACGGTAGTACCTCCTTGGGCGGTTGCTGTCTACCAACCTACTAACTAGAATTTATAACATATATGGTATAGATTTTAATGTTTATACAGTAGTGTACTGTATATTGTTATAAACAGAATAGAGGAAATCAGCTCTAATATGCATTATTTAGGTATGCATACTGGTCAGAGAGCCCATCGTAAGTCCGAGTCGTTGGTAAACGAATAAATACATCGCTAAGTGAGGAGAGACTGTACACAAATGATTGTCAAATATGCATCCAATGGCCAGTCTAATATGCATTTAGGAATACACTGACATTATTTATACAATTATTACAATAATGAAGTAGTCTGCATAACAATAAATCTTCTGTTATTTGTTTGAACGAAAATTCAAAATGAAAAGCAAGTATAAGAGGGGCCTGGAGATGTGACTAAGGAACAGAGGAAATGTTTATTTAGTGCTAGGAATGTCTACATTATTTATTCTGGACCCTGTTTTCAATTTGGCAATTGTTGAATTTTATATGAAATTAGCCCAATTACCAATTTCTAGTCACCATTGAATAGTTGAAATAGGTAAATGGGCAGTTTCTTGTACTCAGTCGATAGAATAGAAGGAATACTAGTGAAATAGCTATGAGTTTTGTGGCCTGGAATAATGGAATTGGCCTAAAATAGAGCACAAAGTGGGCAAAATCATTTATGCGTAAATATTGCCGAGGCCGCTAACTTTGCAAAAGTATAATTTCATAAGTTTTCCATCAAGTTTTGTACTTTTGGTATCATTACCTTTGTAAAAAGATTCTCTATTACGTATTTCATAAGATAAAATTATGATTTTTTTTTTTAAATTCTTCGACTCTGGGAGCAAGTTTGAGAGCAGGGGTCTCGACACTGAAAGGGTAAATAGTGTTGCAAATTCATGCAAAGATTTGTTCTTTCCTTGTGAATATCTTTTAATTTACACCAAACCACATACAGTTTCAGCATGATGTACATGAGAGTATACTTGAGCTTGTGTAACGTTCACTACTTAGATGTACATTGTGCTGATGAAAAAAAAAATGTTGAAATGTAAACTAATATTTTAATAAATTTTGTTTTGAACAGAATTATCTTACGAGGTATCTTCGTTGAAAAGAAGAGCCACAGATGGAATGAGTGAAGCTGACGTTAAACTTAAGGAGATGGACCGTTTGTTAAAAGCGGTGATGCAGGAGAAGGAAAACTCTAGTAGAGTAAGTTTGATGTATTCTTTATTCCTTCAGTTATTTTTAAAGTATATTATATATTTATTTAAAGAATTTCATTACTTCATTCTGATTACTTTGGTCTGAAAGTTTTTGTGTATGTTATCTTGTCTATTGAATGTTGTACTCCATTTCTGACTTATTTTTACCCTTCAACTTTTAGTTTGCACTTAGCCTTTGACAGGACATTGTAAATGATAGTGAAAGTGTTTCTTTTTTAGGTCACCCTACCTCGGTGGGAGATGGCCAGTCTGTTAAAAAAAAAATATATATATCAGTGAGCAGGAAGTATTGGAAGGTGTACAAGATATTGAAAGAAATTGGCTTTAACACCCAGAGTATGAACATTCAAATTCTCTGCATAATATTCACACTACACAGTGTCTCCAAACATGACATTTCCACTGCTTTTGGCCTCTTCACTGCAACATTTAACCCTTTGAGGGTCCAAGCCGTAGATCTACGCATTGCCCACAGGGTCCAAACCGTAGATCTACGCCATGAGTTCAGCTCACTCAGATAAGCTGTGATCGGTAAATTTGGGCCTAGATATGAGAGAATGCATCTATATGGTAAGTGTGCACCATATAAAGTAAATCCTAAAGCACACAGTGCATAATGAGAAAAAAAAACTGCTGCTGTTTTTTTTTTATTAAAACAGCAACTTTGTGGTGTATTTTCATGTGGTTTTTACGGTTGTATTCACGGTTTCTTGGTCTCATTTGATAGAATGGAAGATATATTACAGAAATAGAGAGGATTTTGATTGGTTTTAGTACTGAAAATAGCTTCTAATTGGGCTCAAAGTAGCGGAAATGTTTGATTTTTGCTGATTTTCAAGAGTAAACAAATCACATCACGCGACCAATACACGTCAACTGGTGGGTCTAATATACGTTTACAAATGCACTGATGGTGTTTATACAATTATTACAATATTGCATAAGAGTAATTCATCTATTTTTTGGTGTGAATAAAAATTCTTTATGTAAATCAAAAACCAAAATGGAATTAAAGTGTAAAGCCTGGAAACATAACTAATAAACAGAGGAAATGTTATTTTAGTGCCAGGAATGCCTGCATTGTTTATTCTGGACGCTGTTTTGAAATTGGAATATTTTGAACTTTGTGTGAAATTGGCAAAATTACCAATTTCTGATCACTTTATTGGCTACTTGAAAAAGTTGATTGGGCAGTTTCTTGTGCTCAATCAATAAAATAGAAGTAATACTAACGAAATAGCTAAGAATTTGGTTAACTGGAACAATTTAATTGGCCTAAAATAGGGGTCAAAGTAGGCAAAATTGCCAAAATGTAAATATCACTGACACAGACAAATTTGTGATAGTGTAATTTCGTCAGTTTTCCATCAATTTTCTTACTTTTTGTTTTATTACCTTTAGAAAAGGATTCTCTACCATTTCATAAGAAAAAATAAAAAAATTTTTTTTTGAAAATTCTTGGGCCCTGTGGGCAATGCGTAAATCTACGGCTTGGACCCTCAAAGGGTTAAAGCTCATGCTGCAAACCCATGTAATTGTGTTGGTACCACTAAATTCTTGTACCTTTTTGCCTCCATGGATCAAGTTCTTTATTTCCACAGAGGCCTCCGTGCACCACCCACTTTTATCCCCTTGTTTATTTTATGGTTCCTCTCATTTTTCTTAAACCCTTCTGCTAACAAGTCCATTCCTAAATACTCCCTCCAATTTGATATGAAATCTTTCATTGCCTAGGCTTTTCATTACTTGTATCGCCTTGCTCTTTCGTATGTTCACTTTTAATTTCCTTCTTTTACACAGCCAGATTTAACCACCAATTTTTGCAGCTTTCCTTCAGAATCTCCCAAAAGAACTGTCACTGGCAAAGAATAATTGTATTGAATTCTTTATTGTTTAATCCCATACATCTCCTAGGTACTGTGGCATTTGCTTTTACAATCCCATCTCTGAATATATTAAACAACCATTGTGATATCACACATTTTACAAAATCTTTACAGGAAATAGCAGATTTACAAGAAAAATTAACATTACAAACAAAGGAATTACAAGATGCTCTAACTCAGAGAAAGTTGGCAATGTCAGAATACAGCGAAGTTTCAGATAAGTAAGTAAAGTTCATTTATCTATATATATGGGATACTTTACTACAGAATGATTTGTCATTGTTTCAGCTTATGAACAAGTCATTTATAACCCTGAACCTATTATCCTATAGAAAAATAGTAGTACAGTAGACCGTCATTTAGCACGAGATTATGTTACACGTTATGGGTATTGCACGATTGAAGAATTGTGGCACATTATTATCTAACACAATGTAAAAATTATATTACACGGTTCGTGGAGGGGAAAAAAATTTGAGCGCACGATAGCCCGCGGTGGGTTAAACCATTGAGTCAGTGGGGGTCCTACTGAGGGTGGCTATGAGCCACATCAAGTGTTTAATGCTGACGAGACAAGTGTTTTCTGGAAGAAAATGCCAACACGAACTTATATCAGTCAGCAAGAGAAAAGTGCACCAGGCTTCAAGACAGCAAAGGATCGCTTCACCTTGCTCCTTTGCGGTAATGCATCGGGTGATTTCAAGTGTAAGCCCGCAAACTGTAAGTAAGTTTATTCAGATACACGGGGCCAGGAGCTGAGTCTCGACCCCTGCAACCACAATTAGGTGAGTACAGTTACATTGATTATCATACATAGCAGCATATGTGTAGAGAACCTAGGATAACCCAAATAAGTCTGACAGAATTGAAATAAGTCACTGACTTTTTTGGGTTATCCTAGGTTCTCTACACATATGCTGCTATGTATGATAATCTTTGTAACTGCATCTGTGTATACCTGAATAAACTTACTTACAGTTTGCGGGAAGAAAAAACAAATTCCTATTCCCTAAAGAGGCTGCCTTGTTATTGTTCAGCGGGGGACACAACCCACCCCCGACCCCACCATCCAACCATTCGTATTCCATACGCGTCAAAAGAGAGAGAGTGAATTGTGTTTTGATTTTTTTTAGAATTAATCAAGAAAACAAAGATATTAGACAAGACAACTGGTGGCCTTAATGAAGTGTTACTTTGTACACATGAAAAGATGTAAACAAGTTTGTGTGACTAACTGACTGACTTGACTGACTTACTGAATGACTTGACTGACTTACTGAATGAATTACTGACTGACTTACTGGCTTGACTGACTGACTGACTAAATGACTTGACTGACTTACTGAATGACTTGACTGACTTACTGAATGACTTGAATGACTTACTGAATGACTTGGCTGACTTACTGAATGACTTGGCTGACTTACTGAATGACTTGACTGACTTACTGAATGACTTGACTGACTTACTGAATGACTTGACTGACTTACTGAATGACTTGGCTGACTTACTGAATGACTTGGCTGACTTACTGAATGACTTGACTGACTTACTGAATGACTTAAAGTTAGACACTCGGTACAACCATCGACTTCAGTTCCAGAACCTCTACTATTCACCTCAGCCCAGTAGGGCCACAGCATAACTCTCCATTCTCTTCACAATCATCCACAAACACCAGCACCCACAATTTAAGGTAAATACTATTATTTATGTTACATTTGTAGTCTTAAGCAGTAAAAACAACATAATACATCACAATAATGAACTACAATTACATATTCACTTTTATTTTTGTAAGATCTGTTGGTCTAAAAAAAACTTGTTTGGGTTTTTGGGGACACCCAGGAACGTAACCCTATTTTTCCCATAAGTTCTTTTAATTATTTAACACAAAATTGTCTAACACGACTTTTTCAGGAATGTAACTACCGTGCTAAATGACGATCTACTGCACCTGTAAAAGAATAAATGTGCCAAATGTGTTTGTATATAGGATCATTATTCATAAAACATTTATTTTCTTGGTATTACAGTGGACCCCCGGTTAACGAAAAAAATTCAGTCCAGAAGCCTGCTCAAGTGCCATTACCGAACGAATTTACATTTTTAAGAAATAATGTCACGTAGGTTAGTCTATTCCAGACCCCCAAAAATACACTTCCACAAGCACTTACAATATTATACTTACATAATTGTACGATTTCTGGGGTGTTCGTTAACCGGGGGTCCACTGTATGTCTGTTGGATCTTGCTCGTAAGTGCAGATGATCATAATTCGGGCATTACTAAGTCAAGAACCTCTATAATGGATAAGAATTTAAGAATATATTTTTTGTTAACGTGTTTTTATTTTTTATATTTCTTTTTAGATTAACAGAATTGAGAAATCAGAAGCAAAAATTGTCACGACAAGTTCGAGACAAAGAGGAAGAACTAGAAACAGCAATGCAAAAAATTGACACACTGAGACAAGATCTACGCAGAGCAGAAAAACTTAGACGTGAATTGGAGGTATGTAATAGTATACTGTATTTACTTTCCCTTACTCTGACTAAATATTGTAAAACTTCTACAGTCGCTTTATTTTTCTTGTGAAAAATATAGATAAATGAGTTTTGAAACAAGTACAGTAGGGCCCCACTTATATGGCAGGTTAGGTTCCAGGCTATCGCGGGAAAATGAACATTGACGGAAAGCAGAACGCCATTTTTTTCCACTTATAAATGCATATAAATACCAGATAACAAGTTTATGCTAACTTATATTAAGTTAATAATAGAATTAGGCATTAAAAAACACAATAAAATGTAAAATACACACACAGTACATTCATTACATAAGAACATAAGAAAGGAGGAACACTGCAGCAGGCCTGTTGGCCCATACTAGGCACGTCCTTCACAATCCATCCCACTAACAGAATAATTGCCCAACCTAATTTTCTATTCTACCCAAGAAATAAGCTTTGAAGATTCTATTAACTCAAGTGCGAGTCCCACTCAAATCCAACCCCTCTCACTCATGAATTTATCCAACCTAAATTTGAAACTACCCAAGGTCCTAGCTTCAATGACCCTACTAGGCAGACTGTTCCACTCATCAACTACACTATTTCCAAACCAATATTTTCCTATATCCTTTCTAAATCTAAACTTATCCAATTTGAATCCATTATTGCGGGTTCTCTCTTGGAGAGATATCCTCAAGACCTTATTTATTTTTTTTTTTTTTTAACACATCGGCCGATTCCCACCAAGGCAGGGTGGCCCGAAAAAGAAAAACTTTCATCATCATTCACTCCATCACTGTCTTGCCAGAAGGGTGCTTTACACTACAGTTATAAAACTGCAACATTAACACCCCTCCTTCAGAGTGCCGGCACTGTACTTCCCATCTCCAGAACTCAAGTCCGGCCTGCCGGTTTCCCTGAATCCCTTCATAAATGTTACTTTGCTCACACTCCAACAGCACGTCAAGTATTAAAAACCATATGCCTCCATTCACTCCTATCAAATACGCTCACACATGCTTGCTGGAAGTCCAAGCCCCTCGCACACAAAACTTCCTTACCCCTCCCTCCAACCTTTCCTAGGCCGACCCTACCCCGCCTTCCCTCCACTACAGATTTATACACTCTCGAAGTCACTCTGTCTCGTTCCATTCTCTCTACATGTCCAAACCACCTCAACAACCCCTCCTCAGCTCTCTGAACAATCGTTTTGGTAATCCGCACCTCCTCCTAATTTCCAAACTCCGAATTCTCTGCATTATATTCACACCACACATTGACCTCAGACATGACATCTCCACTGCCTCCAGCCTTCTCCTCGTTGCAACATTCATCACCCATGCTTCACACCCATATAAGAGCGTTGGTATAACTATACTCTCATACATTCCCTCTTTACTTCCATGGACAAGGTTCTTTGTCTCCACAGACTCAAGTGCTCCACTCACCCTTTTCCCCTCATCAATTCTATGATTCACCTCATCCTTCATAGACCCATCCTGCACATGTCCACTCCCAAATATCTGAATACATTCACCTCCTCCATACTCTCTCCCTCAATCTGATTTCCAATCTTTCGTCACCTATTCTTTTTGTTATCCTCATCACCTTACTCTTTCCTATATTCACTTTCAATTTTCTTCTTTTACACACCCTCAAATTCATCCACCAACCTCTGCAGCTCTCTTCAGAATCTCCCAAAAGCACAGTGTCATCAGCAAAAAGCAACTGTGACAACTCCCACTTTGTATTTGCTTCTTTATATCCCCTTATTAATACCC
>WNWK01050518.1:0-12801 GCA_009830355.1 Cherax destructor | reverse complement strand
AAATCGTATATGCACTTTGTATTTTTACACACATTAATTTTTAACTGTGTCTCCCCCAACTACTATCAGAAAAGCAATTTAAGACGGAGCTCCCCCGGGTGACCACCCCGACCCCCCTTCACCACCACCATCATTAGAATAAGAAAATCAATTCGTCATGCGAACAAAATATCACAATTCGAACAAATTTTCCATCACCTGTCCCCCCAGGCGTTGGACAGCCAGCCCCTCGTTGTTTACACCCCGAGAAAACAATACCCTGCACGCTCTCAGACATTTCCCCTTAATTATAATTGTTTGGAGTTTTTTTCATTAAGTGTGAGGCGGGGTGGTGGTAGAGGCAGTGGTGGTAGAGACAGTGGTGATAGAGACAGGGGTTTAGGGGGGCAGTGGTGAAGGCAGTGGTAAAGGCAGTGGTGGTAGCCCCCGGTGGTGAGAAAAGGGGTAAAAGGGGGCCCAGGGGGTGGTAGAGGCGGGTGGTGGTAGAGGCAGTGGTGGAGAGGCAGTGGTGAGAGGCGAGTGGTGGTTGGGGGCGGGGTGGTGGTAGAGGCAGTGGTGAGAGGCAGTTGTGGTAAAAGGCAGTGGTGGAAAGGGGCAGGGGGGGAGGGAAGATGTAGCCCCCAGTGGTGGTAGGGGCCCAGTGGATGTAGAGGCAGTGGTGGTAGAGGCAAGTGGATGTAGGGGCCCGGGGTGGTGGTGGGAGGCAGTGGTGAGAGGCAGTGGGGGGGTAGAGGCAGTGGTGGTAGAGGCAGTGGTGAGGGGCGGTGGTGGTTGAGGCAGTGGGTGAGGGCAGTGGTGAGAGGCGGTGGTGGGGAGGCAGTGGGGGGGGGGGAGGCGGTGGTGGGGAGGCGGTGGTGGTAGGGCGGTGGTGGGGAGGCAGTGGTGGTGGGGGAAGTGGTGGTAGAGGCAGTGGTGGTAGAGGCAGTGGGGGGGGAGGAAGTTGTGGTGGGGGCGGTGGAGAGGGGCGGTGGTGGTTGAGGCAGTGGTGGTAAGGCAGATGAGGGGCAGTGGTGGTAGAGGCAGTAGTAAAGGCAGGGGTGGTGAGGCGGTGGTGGGAGGCCGGTGGGGGTGAGGAGTGGTGAGGGCAGTGGTGGTAGAGGCAGTGGTGGTGGGGCAGTGGTGGGGAGGCGGTGGTGGTAGAGGCAGTGGTGGGGAGGCAGTGAAGGCAGGGCAGTGGTGGTATAGGCAGTGGTGGTGAGGCAGGGGGTGAGGGGAGTTGTGAGAGGAGGGGGGGAAAAGGCAGTGGTGGTAGGGGCAGTGGTGGGGAGGCAGTGGTGGTGAGGCAGTGGTGAGAGGCAGTGGTAGAGGCAATGGTGAGGGCAGTGGTGGTAGAGGCAGTGGTGAGGGGCCCGGGGTGGTGGTGGGAGGCATTGGTGAGAGGCAGTGGTGAGAGGCGGTGGGGTAGAGGCAGTGGTTTGAGGCAGTGGTGGTGAGGCAGTGGGTGAGAGGCAGTGGTGAGAGGGTGAGGAAAGGGCGGTGGTGGGGAGGCAGTGGTGGAAAGGGGGCAGTGGTGGTTGAGGCGGTGGTGGGTTAAACCTTTTGGGGTCACTGGGGGTTACAAAGGGGTGGTTTGAGTAAACCCCAAGTGTTTAATGCTAGAGACAAGTGTGTTTTTTTTAATTTGAGAAAAGTTTTTTCCCGGGGGAAAAAAATGCCCACGAACTTATATCAGTCACCCAAGAGAAACGTGCACCAGGCTTCAAGACAAAAAAGGGGATCGCTTCACCTTGCTCCTTTTCGGTAATGCATCAGGTGATTTCAATTTAAGCCCATGGTTTTTTACTGCCTAAAATCCTTATGCTTTGGGGAAAAAGGGAAATTTTTTTTCCTTCCTCCCTGATTTCAGATACACGGGGCCAGGAGCTGAGTTTTGCCCCCTGCAACCACAATTAGGTGAGTACAGTTACATACTTTTATCATACATAGCAGTATATGTGTAGAGAACCTAGGAAAACCCCAAAAAAAATTCAGTCAATGGAAATACTAAGTCCCCCGGTTTTTTGGGTTATCCTAGGTTCTCTACACATATGCTGCTATGTATGATAATCTTGTAATTTATCTTTTATACCTGAATAAACACATTTTGGGGGAAGGAAAAACCAAATAACCATTCCCACAACCCCTTTTTTGTTATTCAGCAGACACCACCGCCTTACCCAGCCCCACGGACCCCACCATCCCAGCATTCGAAAATTATTTCATACGGCGTAAAGGGCCCTGGCTACAAGCCAGCTGTTTGGGGAAGAAAAAAAATTGAATTGTGTTTGATCTTGAATTAACAAAAAAAGATATTAGACAAGACATAACCCGGGGCCCGTAATAAAGTTTTACTTTGTACACATAAAAGATGAAAAATAAGTTTGTGTGACTGACTGACTTACTGACGGCCCCGATTTGGACTGACTGAATGACTGACTTGACTGGCTGTTTTCGCTGACTGACTGACTTACTGAATGCCCTTGACTGACTTACGGGAAGCTTGACTGACTTACTGAAGGGCTTGACTTTTTGCCGGGGTTTGTGGCTTAACACTGAATCAAACTGACACTGAAGGGCGCTGACTTACTGAATGGCTTGACTGACTTACTGAATGGCTTGACGGGTGACTGACTTAACGGGCCTTGGGCTGACAATTTTTAAGCCTCAGTTCAACCATGGGCTTCAGTTCCAGAACCCTTTACCCACCTCAGCCCAGTAGGGCCACCCCCAAACTCCCCACTCTTTTATATAAACCCAGGCCCCCCAATTTAAGGTAAATACTATTTTTTCCCTTTACATTTGTAGTCTTAAGCAGAAAAAAACAACATAATACATCACGATAATGAACTACAATTAAAATATTCACTTTTTTTTTTGAAAAGATCTGTTGGTCAAAAAAAAAACTTCCCCGGTTTTTTTTGGGATTCTCAGGAGCGTAACCCTATTTTTCCCTTAAGTTCTTTTAATTTTTTAAACCCAAAAAATTATCTAACACGATTTTTTCCAGAACGTAACTATTTTGCTAAATGATGGTCACTGTCCCCACGACACCAATCATACCTAGCTCCTCCCACTCATATATTTGCCCAAACTTTTTTAAAAGCTCCCCAAAAGGTCCTATCGAACCCAAATCTTGGGTAGTTTAAAATTAGGTTGGAAAATACATGAGTGAGGGGGGTTGGTTTGGGGGGTGGGACTTGCATTTGGAAAAAATAATTTGGCAGTGTTTCAAAGTGCTTTGAAGTGACCTCGGACAAAAATTTTAAACCCCAAAAGAGAGTTCTGGAGGAATCACTTCAATATTTACAACTGCAAAAACCTTACAAGTAAGGCATGGGGGGGGTGATTTCCCAGGACTTTGAATTTGCTTGGAGACCATTGTGACCAGATTGTGTCCAACAGAGGGATTTTGAAGGGGTTTGAGGCTGACCCTGACGCCCCGGGCCCTTTTTGTGGAATGTATACCTGGAGAGATTTCCCAGGGGTCAACCCCCCTGCACCCCGGTCTGTGCCCCAGGCCTCATGTTGGATCACAGCCTGACCCAACCCAGGCTGTTACTGCTGACCACATGCAGTCCAACGTATGAACCAACCTGGCTGGTCAGGTACCGATTTTGGTGCCTGTCCAGTCCGGGAAGACAGCCAGGGGTTTGTTGAACAGTCTTGGGCCCCTGACACTTATTGTGTTGTCCCCAACTTGCTAGTGGCACCGTTCTTTGGGGGGATGCAATCGCCTGCTGAGTCTTCTGCTTTCGTGGGGGAGTGACTCTTGTGCAAGTTTGGTACTAATCCCTCGAGAATTTTCCATGTGTATATAATAATGTATCTCCCCCCTGCCTTAAAAGGGTACGGGTTTTAAAGGAACTTAAAAGCGTTCCCAGTAGTGAGGGGGTTTTATCGCAGTTATGCATGGGGAAGGTTCTCTGCACTTTTTTCTATTTCCCAGCAATTTCACCTGCCTTGAAAGGTGCAGTTGGTGTGAAACAATATTCCTGCCTAAATAAAACAAGCGACCTGAAAAGTGTCAACATGGGCTTGGTATCCCTGGTTGTAAAGGGTTTCCCATGATCCATCCTGTCTTTTTATCTAGCAGATTGATTGCTACGGTTTTAAATGGTCCTTAAAGGTGAGATTTTCCCGGGCATGATCCTCCCGGGTTTTTTTTCCATTAGTTTTCCTCTATTGTGGGTTGGAATTTTTTTTGTATTCCAATGAGTTTTTAAATTTTCTTAAATTTTCCCATTTCTGGAAATTGAAATTTCTCATCGTTGAATTTCCCATATTTTTTTCTCAGCCCTTTTAAAAAGATTTGGTTTATTCTGTTGGGAGTCTTCAGTGTCTTTAACGGTGGACACTGTCATAAATTCGGGTGTCATCTGAAAAGGAAGACACTGCACTGTAGCTTATATCCCTATCTTTTGTCCGATATGAGGATGAGGAACAGCAGGGGAAAGCAGTACGGGCCTTGTGGAACAGAGCTTTTCACTAAAACCGCCTCAGACTTTACTCTATTGACTACTACTCTTTGTGTTCTACTTGTTAGGAAATTATGAATCTACCCACTTTTCCTGTTATTCCTTTATCATGCTTTTTGTGCTATTACACCATGGCCCACCTTGTAAGGCTTTTGCAAAGTCTGTGTTTTATAACATCTGCATTTTTTTGTCTTTCTAGAGCATCCAGAACCTTGTCGTAGCAGTCCAGTAGTTGGGACAGCCCCAGGGCGACCTGCCCCAAAACCCATTAATGCCCTGGGTTGTGTAATTGATGGGTATCTAGATGGTGGCGATCTTGCTTCTTAGAACCCTTTCAAAGTTTTTTATGATATGGGACTTTTAAGAGCTATTAGTCTGTAGTTCTTTCTTATTGCTTTACCCCCCCCTTCGTGGAGTGGGGCTATGTCTGTTTTTTTTGGCCCTGGGGACGACCCCAGTGCCCATGCCCCCTCTCCATGGGATGTTAAAAACATTTATGTGGGCCCTTTCCCGTTCTTGATGAAAACGAGTTCCATGAGTTTTGGGCCTGGGGGGCGGGTGCATTGGGGATGTCATTTAGTGCCTTTTTTAAGTCATTTGGCATCAGGGCAATGTCAGAAAAAGGCATGCATCTGCCAAAAAACTGTACTCTCATAAAACCCTTAAGGTCTTGAACTTTCCCGTCTGGTTGGGCTCGCTAAAAAAATAGTCATACTGGGGCTTTGTAACTCACTCATTTCCTTGCTTTCATCTGTGTAGCACCCCCTCCCGTTTAATAGGGCCCAATACTGGATGTTGTTCTCGACTTTGATTTGTCTTAAAAAAAAAAATCTTTGGGGTTTTTTTCAATTTCATTTCGGCTTTTAGTTCTTGAGTTTCTTGATTTCCCGTAAGATTCCTTTAGTTTTTAAAACGATGTTTGCTATTTCTTTGACCAGTGTCTCCCCCGTTTTAAAATATTTGGCCTCCTGTAGTCGCCGTTATTCTCTGCCTTCGCCTGATGGGAGCGCCTCTCTCTTTCTATTCATCTTCTCCCCTTTTTCCCTTTAAGGGGAAATTTTCCTTGAACAAACCTCAAATGCCACAGAGTTACTTTTTCTAGACATGGTTAGGATCCGTGATGCTTAGGCTATCTTCCCAGTTTATATCGGACTTGGTTTTTTCTTGTCCCAACATGTTTTGTTTTTGAAGTTGAATTTGGAGAAAAGGGTCCCTCACGGCTGATCATATTTTGTCGATCTTTGGCTCCCCCCCATACATGTTTGGGCCTCCATTTATGTTGTGATCTAAAATATACTTTTTTGATATGATGACATTTTGAATCAGATCATCTTTTTGGTGGAAAAAATGAGGTCCCGCGTATTCTCTAATCTTTGAAACCCCTACTATTTGCTGGTTTTAAGGGGAATTTGGTTTCAGAGATTTAAAAGTTTTTATGTGTGTCGAGTTTTTTATCGGTTGCCTCCTGGTGTTATCTCTGCTACCACATTGTTTTTCAATTTCCTCCATTTTAGGTGCCTTAGGTTGAAATCCCCAGGATCAAGATGTTAGGGCAGGAGGTGGAAGATTTTCCAAACAGTGGTCAATTTTCAGAAGCTGTTCCTGGAATTTTGGGGCGTTGCATCCAGGCTTGGATACAACTCATTTACCAGGGTTTTTATTCTCCATCTTTTTGCTAATCTTCAACTACATCATTTGAGGCATTTGGGTTTTTTAGAAAATATAAGTGACTGTGATATACAGACTTTTTTCCTTTCCTCTGTCACATCTGTATAGGTTGTAGCCCAGGATACATACTTCATTGTCCCAAATATCTCTTATGTGGGTCTCTGTAAAGCCACAAACATAGCATTTGACTCTGTAAAACAGTCCCGGATGTAAGATATCTTGTTGTTTGTTGCTGGCTTTAGACCCTGTATATTTCAAAAGATGAATCTCCTTGGATTGTAGGTATTGGTATTGGAGGGTCTTTTTTTCCCGGCACTAATATTTTTTTGTGTTGGAGTGGAGGCCATTGACTGTGATTCCCTCCAGAAATGATTAAGTTGGTGTATGATTTCTGTCATTTCCTGCCAGCCTTTTTTCCTTCCCGGCACTAAAAACCTCTCTCTCCCGGGGTGGCTGTGGGTCCCCGGTTTTGCCATGGTCTGGATGTTCTGTGCTGTCTTGTACCCTTTAGGTGGTATGCCTGGCAATATAAGTTATAGCACTGTCTTTTCCCGAACTGATTTGGGACATTTCAGGGTGGAAAAGCTTACAGGATGGGAGGTTTTCATTTTCCTGTTTTCATATGGGCCGTTTTTCTGGGGTGATCATAATTGCATTCCCATCTGATTTCCCAGATATTCCATGCCTGCAAAAATACCAAGGTAAAATATTTCCCACAGGCCTGGTTTCCTTTCCCCCGATTTTTTTTGACTGTGTTCCCCTTTATTCCCCATTGGTGGGTGTGTTCCTGTCTTTTCTATCTTCAGCACTAGTGCTAACAAAAGGAACCTTCCTCAGTTTCTACTAATTTTTCTTCAGTATTTCCCAGGACATCCCCCGTTTACTCTATCTACCGTGGTATTGCTAGTTTGTAGCATTAGGGTTTTTTTGTGTCCTTGTCTCACCTGTTTCCCCAGGGGGCCCTTGTCCCCCCCTTTAGGTCACCATCATATATT
This sequence comes from Cherax destructor, assembly GCA_009830355.1. Lineage (NCBI taxonomy): Eukaryota > Metazoa > Arthropoda > Malacostraca > Decapoda > Parastacidae > Cherax > Cherax destructor. Next base: position 5,684 of record WNWK01050518.1, on the reverse strand, counting down.
TCTCCATTCTTCAGTTTCTGTCTACCCCGGGCACCATCTGCCAAAGGGGATAGCACCATCTGGCCCCCGATTTCTTACTTTCCCAACTGTTATAGGTCTGTCATTGGTTTTTATGAAGGCCAATTTGAATTTGTCATCTTTTTTTAAAATCAATGGATTTTATTCCCCAGTTCGGTCTCATTTTTGGGATACCCCCCATTTTCTGGTTTAATATCCATATAGTTGATTCCTGAATGCCTGCACAAAAAGGGGCGTATCTCCCTTTTCCACAGGAGTTGCATGTAATCCATCCAGTGGAACGTTTTTTTTGTTTGGTTGCATATTACACAGGTTTCATGATTGATTTTGTTGGTTTTTTTTTTACTGATATTCTACTAATAGCCCCCAAATAGTGATCCGTCCCATTTTATTTTCTATTTTATTTTCATGTGTAAGTGTTTGTACAATCTTACTGCTTTAAGTTATTTTTTTGTTTGGGTGTTTGATAAGGCCACTTAAAACTCCGTCTGCTTATTGAATCTGGGCCCAGGATACCAGTTTTGAATCCGGTCATTTGTTTTCCCTTTTTCTTGGATCTGGCCGAATCCAGTATCACTTATTTAATGGATCCTGTAGGGATATTTTGGGTTACTCAAAACAGACCACTGGAAAATCAAAAGGGGTAAAAATTTATCAGTTTGATACAAAAAAATATGACTTGCGTGTTGGAGAAAAAAAACCGGTTTCTGGGAGCTCCTACTATGACGGGCCCGGGGTCCCCGGGACCTTGGTTTACCTCTGGCACCCTGTTTTTCTTCCCGGCCCTGGTTAACCCCACCCCGGTTTACCACCTGGGGAACACACTTATGGATCACTGTACTGGGTTTAGTTTTCTAGTTTTTTTTACTTCCACCACAGCATTCTGGAATGAATTTTCGGCGAAAACCGAGGGACCACTGTAATGTAAATACAATTAATCCGTTCCACAAAAAATATTCACATACAAAATAATGAAAAATATCGTAAGTCGGTACCACTGTATATAAATATATATATATATGAAAAAGAGGTTAAATAAATATATAAGGTATGATATAGCACGTAAGGAAAGTAGTTTGTTGGATTATGTATTGGTGGATAAAAGGTTGATGAGTAGGCTTCAGGATGTACATGTTTATAGAGGGGCAACGGATATATCAGATCATTATTTGGTTGTAGCTACAGTTAGAGTAAAAGGTAGATGGGACAAAAAGAAAATGGCAACAGCAAGTAAGAGAGAGGTAAAAGTGTATAAACTAAGGAGGAGGAAGTTAGGGTGAGATATAAGCAACTATTGGCAGAAAGGTGGGCTAGTGCAAGTAGGAGTAGTGGGGGGGTTGAAGAGAGTTGGGATAGTTTTAAAAATGCAGTATTAGAATGTGGGGCAGAAGTTTGTGGTTATAGGAGGGTGGGTGCAGGAGGAAAGAGGAGTGGTGGAATGAAGAAGTAAAGGGTGTGATAAAAGAGAAAAAGGTAGCTTATGAGAGGTTTTACAAAACAGAAGTGTTAGTAGAAGAGCAGAGTATATGGAGAGTAAAAGAAAGGTGAAGAGAGTGGTGAGAGAGTGCAAAAGAAGAGCGGATGAAAGAACGGGAGAGGCTCTGTCAAGAAATTTTGCTGAAAACAAGAAAAATTTTGGAGTGAGATAAACAAGGTAAGAAAGCCTAGGGAACGAATGGATTTGTCAGTTAAAAACAGAGTAGGGAGTTAGTAGATGGGGAGCTGGAGGTATTGGGTAGATGGCAGGAATATTTTGAGGAACTTTTAAATGTCGATGAAAAGAGGAGGCGATAATTTCATGTACTGGCCAGGGAGGTACAACATCGTTTAGGAGTGAAGAAGAGCAGGATGTGAGTGTGGGGAGGTGCATGAGGCATTACGTAGAATGAAAGGGGTAAAGCAGCTGGAATTGACGGAATCATGACAGAAATGTTAAAAGCAGGGGGATATAGTGCTGGAGTGGTTGGTATTTTTGTTTAATAAATGTATGAAAGAGGGAAGGTACCTAGGGATTGGCAGCGAGCATGTATAGTTCCTTTATATAAAGGGAAGGGGGATAAAAGAGAGTGTAAAAATTATAGGGAATAAGTTTACTGAGTATACCAGGTAAAGTGTATGGCATGGTTATTATTGAAAGAATTAGAGGTAAGACAGAGAGTAGGATTGCAGATGAGCAAGGAGGCTTTAGAGTGGGTAGGGATGTGTAGATCAAGTGTTTACAGTGAAGCATATATGTGAACAGTATTTAGATAAAGGTGAGAAGTTTTTATTGCATTTATGGATTTAGAAAAGGCATATGATAGAGTGGATAGGGAGCAATGTGGCAAATGTTGCAAGTGTATGGAATAGGTAGTAAGTTACTGAAGGCTGTAAAGAGTTTTTATGAGGATAGTGAGGCTCAGGTTAGGGTGTGTAGGAGAGAGGAGATTACTTCCGGTAAAAGTAGGTCTTAGACAGGGTTGTGTAATGTCACCATGGTTGTTTAATATATTTATAGATGGGGTTGTAAAGAAGTAAATGCTAGGGTGTTGGGGAGAGGGGTGGGATTAAATTATGGAGAATTAAATGCAAAATGGGAGTTGACACAGTTACTTTTTGCTGATGATACTGTGCTTATGGGAGATTCTAAAGAAAAGTTGCAAAGGTTAGTGGACGAGTTTGGGAGAGTGTGTAAAGGTAGAAAGTTAAAAGTGAACATAGATAAGAGTAAGGTGATGAGGGTATCAAACGATTTAAATAAAGAAAAATTGGATATCACATTGGAGAGAGGGATTATGGAAGAAGCAAATGTTTTCAGATATTTGGGAGTTGATGTGTCAGCGGATGGGTTTATGAAGGATGAGGTTAACCATAGAATTGATGAAGGAAAAAAGGTGAGTGGTGCATTGAGGTATCTGTGGAGACAAAAAACTTTATCCATGGAGGCAAAGAAGGGAATGTACGAAAGTATAGTGGTACCAACACTCTTATATGGGTGTGAAGCATGGGTTGCAAATGCTGCAGCGAGGAGGAGGCTGGAGGCAGTGGAGATGTCCTGTCTAAGGGCAATGTGTGGTGTAAATATTATGCAGAAAATTCGGAATGTGGAAATTAGGAGAAGGTGTGGAGTTACTAAAAGTATTTGTCAGAGGGCTGAAGAGGGTTGTTGAGGTGGTTTGGTCATTTAGAGAGAATGGATCAAAGTAGAATGACTTGGAGAGCGTATAAATCTGTAGGGAAGGAAGGCGGGGTAGGGGTCGTCCTAAAAAAGGTTGGAGGGAAGGGGTAAAGGAGGTTTTGTGGGCGAGGGCTTGGACTTCCAGCAAGCATGTGTGAGCGTGTTAGATAGGAGTGAATGGAGACGAATGGTTTTGGGACATGACGATCTGTTGGAGTGTGAGCAGGGTAACATTGTGTGAAGGGATTCAGGAAACCAGTTAATTGATTTAGTTGGACTTGAGTCCTGGAAATGGGAAGTACAATGCCTGCACTTTAAAGGAGGGTCTGAGATAGTGACAGCTGGGAGGGACTTTTCTCAGCTGTCGTATCTGAGCTCCTCTGCAAAGACAGTGATTATGTATGAGTGTGGTGAAAGTGTTGAATGATGATGAAAGTTTTTCTTTTTGGGATTTTCTTTCTTTTTGGGTCACCCTGCCTCGGTGGAGACGGCCGACTTGTTGAAAAAAAAAAAAAATATATATATATATATATATATATATATATATATATATATATATATATTACATATATATATTATATAATTATAATATTATAATATATTATATTATATATATATATATATATATAATAATATATAAAAATATACATATATATATACGTTTACATGGTCTCAAATGTTTATGAATATTTTAAAGCTTGAGGGTATGGGGTATAAAGATATATTATATTATTTCTTATATAAATTCTTTATACATATAACATTTACAAATATAAAATACATATATATATATATATATATGTCGTTTCTCATTCAACTCATATTACATAATTTATTTATAAAGTGTAATAATATGATAGTCTAGACTACATTAATATATTATATAATAATATTTATATAATATATATATATATATATATATATATATATATATATATATATATACATATATATATATATACAGTAGACCCTCATTTAGCACGGTAGTTACGGTCCTGAAAACATCGTGTTAGGTAAAATCGTGTTAGATAATTAAAAGAACTTATGGGAAAAATAGGGTTACAGTCCTGAGAGTCCCCAAAAGCCAAACAAGTTTTTTTAGACCAACAGATCTTACAAATATAAAGAGAATATGTAATTGTAGTTCATTATCGTGATGTATTATGTTGTTTTTACTGCTTAAGACTACAAATGTAACAGAAATAATAGTATTTACCTTAAATTGTTTGTGCTGATGTTTGTGGATGATTGTGAAGAGAGTGGAGAGTTATGCTGTGGCCCTACTGGGCTGAGGTGGATAGTAGAGATTCTGGAACTGAAGTCGATAGTTGTACTGAGTGTCTCTAACTTTAATAAAGTCATTCAGTAAGTCAGTCAAGTCATTCAGTAAGTCAGTCAAGTCATTCATTAAGTCAGTCAAGTCATTCATTAGGTCAGTCAAGTCATTCAGTAAGTCAGTCAAGACATTCAGTAAGTCAGTCAAGACATTCAGTAAGTCAGTCAAGACATTAAGTAAGTCAGTCAAGACATTCAGTAAGTCAGTCAAGACATTCAGTAAGTCAGTCAAGACATTCAAGTCAGTCAAAAATTCAGTAAGTCAGTCAAGACATTCAGTAAGTCAAGCATTCAGTAAGTCAGTCAAGTCATTCAGTCAGTCAAGTCATTCAGTAAGTCAGTCAGTCAAGTCATTCAGTAAGTCAGTCAGTCAAGTCATTCAGTAAGTCATTAGCACCGGCCGCTTGAGGGAATGGTTGCTTTTTCTTCCTGCAAACTGTAAGTAAGTTTATTCAGGTATACAAGATACAGTTACAAAGATTATCATACATAGCAGCATATGTGTAGAGAACCTAGGATAACCCAAACTTTGGGTTATCCTAGGTTCTCTAGGATAACACTGGGTTATCCTAGGTTCTCTAGGATAACACTTTGGGTTATCCTAGGTTCTCTACACATATGCTGCTATGTATGATAATCAATGTAACTATCTCTGTATACCTGAATAAACTTAGTTTGTGCGAAGGAAAAACAAATTCCCTTTTCCTCAAAGCATGAGGATTCTTACAGCGGTAAATAACCATGGGCTTACACTTGAAATCACCTGATGCATTACCGCAAACGAGCAAGGTGAAGCGATCCTTTGCTGTCTTGAAGCCTGGTGCACTTTTCTCTTGCTGACTGATATAAGTTCATCTTGGCATTTTCTTCCAGAAAACACTTGTCTCGTCAGCATTAAACACTTGTTGTGGCTCATAGCCACCCTTAGTAGGACCCCCACTGACTCAATGGTTTAACCTACTGCAGGCGACCGGCGGGCTCAAAATTTTTCCCCTCCAGCGAATCGCGTAATATAAGGTTTACGTCGTGTTAGATAAAAATGTGCCGCAATTCTTCAATCGCGTAATACCCAAAACACGCAACATAAAGTCGTGCTAAATGAAGGTCTACTGTATACATATATATATATATATATATATATATATATATATATATATATATATATATATATATA
>WNWK01050517.1:0-12801 GCA_009830355.1 Cherax destructor | reverse complement strand
TCCGGGAAGGAAAAAAACTAGAAACTAAAAAAGGAAAGGTAAGGAACGGTATAGAAATAAAAAACATTTTAAAAAAAAAGTAGAGAGACATGATAAAGATTAAAAATCAAAAAAGACGACAGACAGCCAGATAGACACAGACAACGGGGGACAGAAAAAAAGACAGACAGACAAGAGAGGAACACCGGTTTGGTTGAATTTTGATGAAAACCTTCTTCTCAGGTTGAGTGATACAGAGATTTCGGTTTCAAAAATATATTGGGGATTGGGGGTTTTTAAAGGAGCGTCATGTATGTTAAACATAGGCACACTAACCTTATTTCAGGAAACCCAATTAAGAGAAAGGAGTTTCAAGAAACTGTTCAAAGAATTAAAAGGAAGGAGAATTTATTCAACCCAAACAACAACAGTCTAAACCAATAAAAAAGTCTGACACTAATCACAACAACCATGTCACAAAAAACACTTAAACAGTTTGAAATCAAACAAACAACAACAGTTCTAAACAAAAACAGTTTGATACTAGTAAAGAACAGACTCAACACAGCAAACCAGGTACCATTATCCCCTTTTCCCCCTCGACAGCAGTTATGGATGTCCTTAATCCTTCCAGGCCTTGTTTCCAAAGAATTTTTTTAAGAAATATAGGGAAAACATTAATCATTCCCCGAAATTCCTATTGTTATTGGATATTATACATTGAGGGGTTGTATAAAAATTTAAACACTGTTAAAAACTAAAATATGAATTAATGAAAAAAACATAAATACAAAATAATTAATGAAATAAATGAAATTTTAACCCCCCTTTAATTTCTGAAAAGTTCACTAGGGAGGGAATTTTTTCTTCATCTTTTTTGAAGAAATAAAGGAAAAAAGCTGTCTACTTTTTTTTTTTTTTTAAAAAAACACTTTTACAGTTCATTACATTGTCAACAAACCATTGTCAACACAACCATTGTCAACACAACCTTGCAAAAAACCATTGTCAACACAACCATTTAAAAACCATTGTCACCAAAACAAAAGAGTCTGAAAGCTTCTTCTATTGATATAACCACTGTGGGAAAGTTTTCAAAAAGATTTCCCCATCACATCTATCAGACACTGCAACATCATAAAAATTGATACAAAATTTTTCAATACTTTTCAACCCTTGGACGAAGACCTATTTAAACAGTGGGGGTTTTCCCGGGTCCCCTCCCCTGTTCCACTCACCTGACTAAGATATAAGCCACTTTCGGTGTTATGCTGCATTTTTTCAAGATTGATGGCTGAAACATGATTCCGGGGGGAGGACATTACCTCAACTCCTTTTCACTTTCTTTTTTTTTAGTATTGATGATGAAGCCACTGTGGGGCCCGGGTTTTTCAAAAAAAATTTCCCTTTGGGGTTGCATAATGGTCTCATTCTTCATCTTACACCAAACACAACAACAGTCTGACACAACACACAACCCCCAATTTAGTGCGGGGGATAAAAACTGTCTGACGGCAATCACAACAACAGTTTGACAAAAAACAACAACAAGTGACACAAAAAAAAAAAACAAGCTGTTACAAAAAAAACAACACTGACAACACAACAACAATCTGCCCCAAAACAAAAAGGGGGCTGACACTAATCACAAAAAAATGACACCAAACATAAAAACAGTCTGACACCAACCACAGTAAGAGTTTCATTCCAAATTCAAAAACCGTCTAACAGCAAAAAAAATTTTGATCTGACAATGAACACTAAAATTTTACCCCAAAAACATAACAACAAAGGGGAAGAAACGTAACAATTGTTAGACACCAAACCAAGCAACAGTCAGTCACCAAACACAACAACAGTTTGACACAAAAAACAAAAAAAGGGGTTACTCCAAACACAGCAACAGTCTGACAGCAAACACAACAACAACCTGACACCAAAAAAAAACAGTTTGATACTAAACACAACAGTAATCTAAAAAAAATCAATTTGGGGTTGTTTTTAATCATAAAAAAAGGGGTTTTAACCCCCAAACAACAAAAAATTAAACCCAAAAAAAAACAATCTGACATTAAAAACAATAACAGTCCGATATCAAGAACAACAACGATATAAACAGTGTAACAACAAAAAAATAACAGTTTGAGACCAAACACTACAAGAATCTAAAACAAAAAAACAGGCATAATCTGGAACCAAAACAACACCCGGGGCTGACACCAAACACAACTAACGTTTCACAATAATGACAACAACAATCTGATTCTAAATACAACAAAAAATTCTGAAACCAAACCCCATCAAAAGTATAACCCCAAAAGGGCCCCCCTTTTGGCCGGTGGCAAAGCCTCACTTCGCACGGTGGGGGGCCCCGGGTTGTTTTTCCCGGGAAGGAGGGGGAAAAACGGACGTGCTTCCATACCCGGTTTCTCTGTTCACACATCAAAAAAAAAGGGTACCGGGTGTTAGTCAAATTATTAAGAGGCTAATACCAAACGCAAGAATAGTCTGACATCAAAGACAAAAGGGTTTTTTTAAAACCAAAAAAATCCGAACCCCCCCACAAAACATTTTTGATACCAATCACAACAACAATGTTTTTTCCCCCACAACCACAGTCCAATAAAAAACAGAAAAAGGCACCCCAAAACTAAAACAATCTGACAAAACCATCACAACAATATTCCCCAAATCAAAACACAATAAGAGTCTGACTCCAAAGACAACAACAGTCTGATACTAAACGCAACAACAGTCTGACACCAAATACGAGACAGTCTGACACAAAACCTAAATAATTCTCCCCGAAAACAAAAAAAATCTGGCATCCAAAAAAAACAACAGTCTTACTCCAAATAACGACAGATTGTCCCCAAAAACACAACAAGTCTGATCCAAAAAACCCCAAAACAATTTTCTCCAAACACAATAAATAGACTGATAAAAACGAAAAACTACAGGCTGACAACAAAAAAAAAACATTTTTATAACAAACACAAACAATAATCTAACATCAAACTCAACACAATCTGTCACCCCAATGCAAAACAGGGGATCAAAAAAAAACAACAGTTGACCTTTTACAACAAACTGACAATTTAAAAAAAAAAAAATTGATAATAAACAGAGTATAAATCTGACAAGAAACACAATAGTTTTTTACTAAACAAAAACAGTCTGACACCCCCAAGGGGCCCTGACACCACACCAGTCAGAAAAAAAGACAACAAAGTTCGTCACCAAAGGCATCAATAGTCTGACACTAAATTTAACAATGGTTTGACACCAAACACATAAACAGTTTAATACTAATCTCAGTAACTGTGTGACACCAAACACATTAACAGTTTGACACAAAAGACAGTTACTGTGTTTGGTGTCAGAGTGTTGTTTTGCTTAGTGTTTGACTGTTGTTGTGTTTAGTGTCAGACTGTTGTTCTCTTTAATGTAAGATTGTTGTTGTCTTTGTCGCTAGAATTTTATTGTTGTCTTTGGTGTCAGACTGTTATTGTGTTTTGCGTCACTATTATTATGTTTGGTGTTGCACTGTTGTTGTGTTGGATATGAGACTGTTGCTGTGTTTGGAGTCAGACAGTTGTTGTCTCTGGAGTCAGACAGTTGTTTTTTGGGGGCAGACTTTGTTTTGTTTGTGTTTACTGTTTTTTTTTGATTTCAGTCTGTTGTTGTCGGTATCAGATTGTTAAAAATGTTTAGCGTCAGACTGTTGTTGTGTTAGGTGTCGGGGGGTTGTCGTGTCTGGTGTCAAATTTTGTTGTGTTAGGTGTCACTGTTGTCGTGCCCGGTTTCAGACTGTTGCTGTGTTAGATGTTATTACAACCCCCAGGTTCAAGGCCCGTTAACCTGAGTGAAAGGGGAAACTTGGGAAAAAAAAACAGTAGAAGAGGGTTTTAAATTGTATTTTTAAAAAAAAAATAGATTAATTCCAAACTTTTATTTTTTCCTTCCCACCAAGTAATTGTGATTATATAAGATTTTTTTTTTTTTCCTTCACCAAGTATAACAAAGTGATATTTACACCTATGTACACTAACAAAGGGGGTAGTTTTTAGTACGCCACAGTTGTCTGGCCCCAAACAGCAGCCAAAGACAGACAATTTCCCAAAAGCTCTATGCAGGAATTCCAATGCCCCAAAACCCCGATGGTAACCCGTCCCTTTTTTTCATTGTTAAACTCGCATTTAATTGGCTGAACGGGGTCGTTGATTTGATGATGGGGCCCTCATCCCCAAACCCCGATGGTTCGCTGGTTGGAGGACCCCCTGGGGGTGTTAACATCCCCCGGGGAAAAAAGGTTACATACTCTTTGCATGCAACACCCCCCCCCCAAAGGGGGTCGGGGCAAAAGGGTTCCACCTAAAAAGGGAAAAGGCCCCCCATGGCACTTATAATAATGGGCCCTTTCCCCCCTCCCCCCATTTCATTAATTAAAGCTAAACTTTTCTCGAGACATAAGTCCAGCTTTAAACTTAAGAGTGAGACAGGACGGTAGGGCTAACATGGGCCCCAAGGTGCCTGCGGTCGGTAGGGGGGCACCCCCACTAAAAAACCCCACCACGGGGGGGAAAAAAGGGCTGGTTCCCCCCCAAAGTCCCTAACACATCCAAATTTTCACTGATTCCCCGGGAAAAAACATCAGCTATTGTGTTAAATTTTCCAGCAATGTGTATAATTTTTATATTGTGGGTTTTAAAAACTAATACTCCAACCTAGTCTGGTTTTTTTTTTTCATGGGGGGGGATACCGGGGGGTTGTGGTCGCTGTAGATGGAGACCACCTGGGAGGGGCCCACGTAGACAAAAAAAATGCTCTAACCCCAGAAGTAGACCAAAAGGCCCCCTCTTTCTCTATAGTAGAGTAGGCCCTCTGGTGGGTTTGGGGATTTTGGGGAAGAGAAAAATGCCACGGCCCAAAAACCCATCATCCCCAGATTGCAGAAGCACCCCCCCCACCCCAGCCCCCAAAGCATCAATCTGTAAGGAAAAGGTTTTTTAAAAAGTGGGGAGACAACAAAGGGGTTCAGTACAAAAGTAATTTCTTTTTTTAAAAATTATCTTACATTCTGGGGCCCAAAAAAAAGGGAAATTTTTTGGACTGGTAAGGAGGTTAGAGGTAAAACAATATTAAAAAATTTTACAGAATCTTCAAAAAAACCCTACCCCCCCTAGAAAACGTTGAAGGGTTTCCCCGGGTGGGGGGGAACTGGAAATTTTTTTAATGGCCAGAATTTTTGAAAATTTTGGGGGGCCTTTTTGCCACTACCTTTTTATGGCCCAGAAAATTAATAGTAGTTGGGCCCCAAAAGGATGACTTTGATAAATTAACAGTTAAAAAAAAAACTCTGGAAGGTCAAAAAGAGACCTTTAAAAGCCTAAACACATTTGGGGCCCCAAAGGGCCCGGACACAACAACTATGTCATCTAGGTAAGCTGCCGTGCCTTCAAGCCTTTTTTAATAGCCTGATGGATAAGTTTTAAAAGGGATGGGAGTTTTTTTTATTCCAAGGGGGGGCTGTATCCCCCTAATGACCCCCTGGAAAAACGAAGGCAGAAAATTTCCTTCCCTTATCTGTTAAAGGTACTTGATAGAACCTTTTTTAAAGGGGGTCCAATTTGGATAAAAAGTAGCCTTACCCACAAAGTCGATTACATCATCCAAACGTGGCAGAGGATAGGCATCTGAAAGTGCCCCCATTCACCTTACGGTAATCTGTGAAAATTGGGGAACCCCCCCATCAGTTTTTTTTAACAAGGATGCACTTTAACCCCCCGGACTAGATGACTCCTCCACTAACCCATGCTCTAACAGAAATTCTACCTCCTGTTAAAAAAATTTTTTTTTCAGGATTAGCTCTGTAAGGAGAGTTTAATGGTTTTTTGAGTTTCCAACATCACACCCCTGATACCCCAATGTACTTTTTTTTGGCACATCAAAAAAAAGTCGGGTTAAATTAGGGCGCAGTTAAATTATTTTTAGACTTGGTAAAAACCCCAAAATTAAAGGGGGTTTGGGGGCCTTGGGGGAGGACCAATTTGGGGAAAAATTTTCATTTAAACTCAGAGTGCAAAGAGTCGGGGTAGGGGGGAGGGGCCCGGGCATTACTGGAACTTTATCGGGGGGGTTTAAAAAACCCCTTTAAATTTTATTAATGTGGGGAAGTTTTGTTTTTTTAGGTCTTGTCAAGGGAATCCCATAATTTACATCAGATAATTTACTTACGATTTGCATTGGTCCCGTAAATCTAGCCAAGGTGGGGGCCCGGTAAGGCCCCGACCAACACCTTATCTCCTGGATGGAAGGAGCGAAATTTTGAGTTTCTGTCCCCCTCTGTTTCATCATATTCTGAGCTGCCTTCAAGTTAGCCTTAGCCAACTGACGTGCTCCCCAAACCCTTTAAGAAGGGTTGTAGCTGGTTGTGGAGGCGCCCTTTTCCCATCCATCCTTCTTTGGACACACGTAGAGGACCTCGTTTGTGCCCAAATATCAGCTAAAAAAAGGGCTGTCCCCCGTAGACTCTTGCACAGTTTCTCTCATTGCGAATAGCAACAGAGGAAGTGATTCATCCCAGTCTGTAGGAAAATGAAAAAGAATGTTCTCATCATTTTTTTTCCCTCTGATGGAATCTTTCCAAGGCCCTTGGGGGGCTGAGGATGATAGGCAGTGGATAGGTTATGAAAATATTCCTAGCCTAGTTAATGCTTCCCTAAATGTTTGGGGAGGGAAAAAGTACCTTGATCACTTTGAATATTTTTTGGAATTCCAAAGCAAGGGGGTAAACTTAGTTAAAGCTTTTTAAAGGTTGCTTTAGGGGTTTAAACTGGGATGGGGGAATGCTTCTTGGGATCTAGTTACTCTTTTTCCCTGATTGTGAATAAGTACCGATTTCCCCCACTTAGCTTTGGAGTGGACCTACACAATCTATTATCAATTCTGAAAAGGGTCTCCATTAACAGGAATGGGATGGAGGTGCAGGTTTAATTTGTCCGGGTTTTCCCCCACCTGCTGACATTCTGGACAACAGCGAATATGATTCTTTACATTTTTTCCTTAACTTTGGCCAAAAGAATTTTTTTTTTTTCGGTATTGATTTTTGGGAATTTCCCCCCAAATTTTGGCCCCCTAAAGAAGAATTATGGGCTATATTTAGTATCTGAGACCTAAACTTTCTGGGAACCACTAATTTTATCTGTTTGTTGTTTTTTCCTCCACCCCCTTACCAGTTTCAGTGCAGACTAAGAATTTTTTTTTAAGAGATATTTGACCGGGTGCCCCAAGTGGATTTACCCATAGCTGCCTAAAAGCAGAGTTTAGTGAGGAGTCTTTCCGTTGTTCCCCCCGAAAGGACAGTCCTCAGGCAGGAAACAGAACATCTGGCAATCCTGCAACCCTGGAATAGGAAGGCTTGATCTGGGGCTGTTCACTAAATTTACGAGGCTCTGGCCAGTTTTTCCCCAAAAACAAATTGTTTAGTCCGAGATCAGACGTCCAAGGACGAGTTAACATTCTTATCAGACATCACTTTTGATTGTGCCGAGTTATGGCCAACATCGGGGAAGAATTAAACATTATGGGTTCTATAATTTAGTAGACTCAATGTTATTCCCATAAAGCATTGCATCCTTCATAGGAAATCCCTCCGAGACACCAACAGTCAAATACCCGTGTAGTATTTACTCTGCACATGATTTGATTTTGGGAGAAAATACTCCCTCCAAAAGCTTTAAAAATGAGGATTGCAAAGAGGGTTTTGATCAGAAAGGGTGTACTCCCCCTTATAGGAGTATTCCAGTATCCCAAAAGGTTTTAACCCTTTTTCTCTGAATGTTCCTGAAGGGATATGTAACAAGAGCTATAGTAAGGGGCCATCCCCTTCTCTACTTCTTCCTGGGCGGGTTTTTGGTTGGGGTTTACTTGGACAATTGGGTCTGATGTGGCCAAGGCTTGCCACAGTTATAACATACCATCTCGCTTTTACTTTGGCACTTCGTTGATTTTGTCTTACCCACTCTGGATACTCCGCTTCACATCTCGTTGGGAATTTGATGTGCTAAAGGGTTGACCAGGAGGAAGTAACGCTGCTCCCAGGGTTTAGTTGACTGCTGACGAGATTCACCTTCATCTTGATATATTTCTCCACTCAGGAATTTTTCTTTGACGATATCTGCTCATACCAGGCTGTTGAGGAAAGAGATAAGACCGCTCGGACAAGGAGCGGTTAGTTTCAAAAGTATCAGCCAACCTGGCTGCTTCCAATGCCGTAGGCAAGGAATGATCTTGTAAAACACTCGAACCTCTGGGCTAACAGACTCCAGCAGGTTGTCCACCAAGATGAGTTTCTTCAAATTTTCAAAATCAACGACACCATTTTCCTTGTACCACTTTGTAAAAACCCTGGTCTGCTGTCTGACAAAATCAACAGCAGACTGACCTTTCCTTCTGCCGGGGTTTGAATTCTTTCCTATACTTGGCAGGAATACAAAAGCCCCAAGAACGGGTTTTCACAATGTGATAGTTTCCCAAAATCAACATTTCCCAGGCCAAGAAGTAAATTCTTGTGCCTTTAAAAAAACGCAGTAAAACCATGACCCCAGAACCTCAGGCCACCCTAAAAACTCGAGCCTGGTTTTCAAATGCTTGAAAAAATGTTCAGGCCTGCTTCAACAAAACGAGGAACAAACTGTCTGCCCTTTGCAAATTGAAGTCATCTACAGTCTGATGGAAGCTCCCTCCTTCTCTCTATCAAACTCCTCCTTAGCAAATGCACGCTGTTCTTTAGTTTGTTCAAGAGTGAGTCTGGTAGTTCAAGCGCCGGAACCAGACTCCCTGTCATAACCCCCACCTGTGACTTGCTGGTTTTGCTCAGGAGTTCTGTCTTCCCATTTTGTAGAAACCTCAATGGTGACCTACGATTAACAGCTCCTGGGGAGAGGGAGAAACACTAGACTGATATGCCATAGTTTCAGTTTGTATTTTACTCCTTATAATATCACGCAGCTGAGCAGCAGTAAGGGTACGCTGGTATTCAACACCAATAGAACGAGCGATACGCCAACAACGCTGTAGAAGAGTTTGGGCAACTTTAGCAGAGTTAACTCCAGACACTAACCGTCTGACTCGAATAGGTATTAACCCCCAACTTTAACACGCTGTGCCCTATGCACGGGGACGAATTGCAGTATACTCATACGATAGAGAGCTGAACGCAATAACAAAGCCAATATGCACACACACAAATAAGGCTGATACACAATAACAAACCAAATTGCAGAATACTCACAATAGCAGGCTGACCATAGCGAAGGAATGCAAAAATGAGCCACAAAATTCGTGAAGCGTTGGCAAAGCGTAAGCAATGCCAGATAGCAAGCTATCTAGATACAAGACTAGCTCCTGCGCGAACTTCAACTCTAGGCTCAACTCCTGCTCTAAGTCTCCAAATTCAGCTCCAGGACAGGCTACCCATATTACAACCTCAGGTTCAATGGCCCGTTAACCTGAGTGTAAAGGAAGCTTGGAGCAAAGAAACACAGTAGAAGATGTATTGAAATTGTATTTCTTCAAAAATCAGCTAGATTAATTCCAAACTTTTATCTTTTCCTTCACCAAGTAATTGTGATTATATAAGACTTTTGTCTTTTCCTTCACCAAGTATAACAAAGTGATATTTACACCTATGTACACTATATACAAAGGAGTAGTGTTTAGTGCACGCCACAGTTGTCTAGGCTAAGCAGCAGCCAAAAGACAGACAACTTTCCACAACCAGCTCTATGCAGGAATTCCAATGACAAACCGCGAGTGGTAACCACGTCACCTTTTGTCATTGTTAAACTCGCATTTAATTGGCTGAACCGAGTCGTTGATTTGATGATGGGGCCCCATCACCAAACCCTTAACGATGGTTCGCTGGTTGGAGGGGAGCCTATGTGGGTGTGTTAACATGCTCCGAATAAAGGTTACATATCTTTGCATGCAACAGATGTCAGGCTGTTGTGTGCTGTGGTCAGACTTTTGTTGTGATTGGTGTCAGTTTTGTTTTGGCCTGAAAGACTAACTGTTTTGTGTCTGGTATGTCAGTCTATTGTTATTTCTGATGCTGACTTGTAGTGTCTATCGTCATTTTGTTTCTGTAGCGGTGTCAGTCTGTTAATGTGTCTAAAATTTGACTGTTGCTCTGTCTGCAGTCAAATATATTTGTATCCAGAAACTTTTTCTGTGCACGGTGTCATTCTGTAGCTGTGCCTGTTGTGTACTGATACTGTCTTGAGACTGACCGTTGTTGTGCCTGGAATTAAACTGTTGTTTTATCTGGTATTAGGGAGTTATTGTTTATGGAGAGTGACTGTTGTTTTTGCGCCTGATGTTAAACTGTCTTTGAGAATAATTGTGACTGATGTCAGTTTATTATTGCATTTGGGAAGGATGTTATAAATGTGTTTAGTGTCATAATGATGACCAGTTGAGGCAGTTTCTTGTTGGTTTGGTATCAAACTGTTGTGTTTGATGTCGGCGAAATTGTGTTTAGTGTTTTTGTTTGCTGGCTTTTACTAATTTTTGCGTTTCTTGTATGACTGCTTGGTGTCAGACTAATTTTGTTTTGGCTTCCCACTATTGTTATTTTTTTGGTTAAGAGTATTGTAGTGTTATGTGTCAGGCAGTTGCTATATTTGGTGCCAGACAGTTGTAATGTTTATTAAGACTATTGTTGGGGTTTGGTATAAAACTTGTTGAGTTTGGTGTCAGATTGTTTGTTTTGGTGTCAGACTATCACAGTCTGTTGTAGTTTTTGGTGTCAGTCTGTTTAGTATTTGGTGTCAGTCTTTGTAGGTGTTTGGTGTCAGTTTTTTAGTGTTTGGTGTCAGTCTGTTGTAGTGTTTGGTGCCAGAGGGATGCATTTTTGTGTCTGAACTTGGGGTTGGCATAAGACTGATGGTGTGTTGGGTTCAGAATGGTGTTATATCTAATGTCGGTCTATTTTTGTATATAATGCTGACTTTTGTTGTGTCTTATGTTTAAATTGTTACTGTATCTGGTGACTCTGCTATTGTGTCTAAATTTTGACTGTTGCAGTAGTAGTGTTTCTGCATCATGAGACTTTTTCTGTGCAGGTGTTAGTGTGACGCTGTTCCTGTTGTGACTTGATAATGTATCTGGATGTTGCCCGTTGTTGTGTCTGGAGTTAAACTATTGTTTTTTTTCTGGCATTATGAAGTTATTGTTTCTGGAGGGTGAGACTGTTGTTGTCGCTTAAGTCAAACTGTATTTGAGTTTTATACCAGATTATAAAAGTTCCTCGTTTCAAATTGTTATTGTGTTTGGTATGTCTGTTGTTGTTTCTAGTGTCACAATGTTGAACTGTCTTAATGCATAATTATTGCGGCTGGGGTAGACTGCTGTTGGGACTGGTATCAGGTTTATAGTGTTTGGTTTCAGATTGTTGTGTTTGGTGTCAACCTGTTCTTGTGTTTGGTTTCCGATTGTGTTTTTTATTTAGTTTCAGACTGTTGCAATATTTGGGGTGAGACTGTTGTTGTGTCTTTTGGGTTACACTGTTTTGTAATTTGTGACAGGCTATTTTTTTTGTTTGGTTTCCTATTTTTTTTTGTATTTGGTGTTAGACTTTTTTTTGGGGTTTCATGTCAGATTGTTGATGTGTTTATTGGTATGCTGTTGTTGCGTTTGGTGTCAGACTGTTGTTGTGTTGTTTTTGTTAGACTGTAGTTGTTTTTTGTCAGACAGTTGTTTTTTGGATGTTGTCAAACTATTGCTGTATTTGGTGTCACACTATTATAGTGTTTGGTTTCAGACCGTAGTTGTGTTTGGTGTCAGCATGTTTTTTTTTTGGTGTCAGCTGTTTTTGTCTTTTTTGGGTCAGACTGATTCAGCTTTTTTTTTTAGACTATAGTTGCCTTTGGTGTCAGATTTTTTTGTTTTTGCTTTTTGGGTTTTTCCCCCTGCTACTATGTTAGGTGTAAGTATGTTGTTGAGTTGGTGTCAAACTGTTGTTGTGTTTGTTTCAAAAATATTGATGTGTTTTGTGTTTGTTTTTAGACTATTGATGTGTTTTTGGGTCAGACTGGTGCTGTGTTTGGGTTTTACTGGTGTTATGGTTCGTTTTGGCTGTTTTGGATAGTGTCAAACTATTGTTGTGATTGGGGGTTGGCATTGCGTTTGGTTTTCACTGCTGCTGTGTTTTGTATCAGAATGTTATTGTGTTTGCTGTCAGCCCCTTGTCGTTTGGTGTCAGACTGTTATTGAGTTTGCTGTTAGTCTGGTGCTGTGGTTTTTGGGTCAGACTGGTGTTGTGTTTTTTGTCATACTGATGTTATTTTTTTATCTGATTTTTTTTTTTTCTTCGTTTCTGACTGGTTTTTTTTTTACTGTTGTTGTGTTTGGTGTCTGAATGTTGTGTTTGGGTGATAGTGTTGTTTTCTTTTTTTTTTAGACTGTTGTTGTGCTTTTTTTTGCACTCTTGTGTTTTTTTGTAATCCAGTTATGCAGGCACTTCTAGCAAATAATCTATTAATTTCTCTTTATTTCATTAAAACTAATTAAAATGAATGATTAAAATTTCCCCTTTTTTGGTAACTCTAAAATTTTGGGAAAATGTCAATGATCAATAAAAAGTAGCTGTCAAGTGAAATAAATATTGTTAATATTAACGATGAGTTATTGTGTACAGGTCCTATGGTTAACGTGACAGCTGTGATGGGGGGCTCTACTCCCCCTGACGTCTCCACTACCTTTTGGGAAACGACCATCCAGTCCTTGTAATGTTTTTTTGCGGACTCTGGCACCCCATCT
>WNWK01050516.1:0-12801 GCA_009830355.1 Cherax destructor | reverse complement strand
CATTTCCCACCAAGGAGGGTGACCAAAAAAAGAAGAAACACTTTCATCATTAACCCCCACACTGTCTGAGGGTATACTTATATTACAGATATAAAAACTGAAAATTCCCCCCTCCCAGAGTGCAGGCTTTGTATCTTTTAAACATTAGTCATTCAGTAGTGACGTAACTGGAGTTTACCCCCCATCCCCCGCCCTATTTCATGGGTGTGACACCAATTCCCCCGGGTGACACCAACCCTACGATGCCATTTCCCTTCAGTCCCTTCGAAATTTTTCCCTCACCTCCAACTATCTGTACAGGGGACCCTTGTTATGGGCCCTAATCTTTCCAGAAGCTCGGCCTAAAACTAAAATATTTCCCATTTTTTTTTTTTTAAAAATCGGCCGTTCCCCCCAAAGGCAGTGTGGCCCGACAATAAAAAGCTTTCATCATCACTCCTCCATCACTGTCTTGCCAGAGGCATGCTTACTTTCAGCTACAAACGCAACATTAACCCCCCTCCGGCCTCTGAAGGACAGTGATTATGTATTAGTGGGTTAAAGTGTTGAATGATGAAAGTATTTTCTTTTTGGGGATTTTCTTTTTTTTGGGTCACCCTCCCCGGTGGGAGACGGCCGACTTTTTAAAAAAAAAATTCAGTAGTTGCTGTTTTTATTCCTCTGAAATTTCAGTGTGTTTTCCCCACTATTTTTTGTGTCATTTACCTAGCTAAAGATAGCGGTTAAACACTATTTATTAAATCTTTCTTTCAACAAACGGCCCTATCCCCCCTGCTGGGTGGTCCAAAAGAAAAACAAAAATTTTTCTTTTAACTTTAATGTATACAGGAGAAGTGGTTGCCCCCTTTCTGGCGGCATTTTAGTTTTCTTACACACGCATGGTTACGGAGAAAGAATTCTGTTCCACTTCCCCATGGAGAAGGAAAAAAACGGAACAAGAACTAGTAAGAAAATGAAGAAAACACAGATGGGTGTGTGTTTTATACTATGCTTGTACATGCATTTTTAGTGTAATCTAAGTGTAAATAGAAGTAGCAAGATGTACCTGAAATCTTGGATTTTTTGAGACAGAAAAGACACCAGAACCCTAATTTAAAAATTTACAGGCTTTTATTTTACTTTTAGGACAGTAGTACCCCCCTGGGCAGTTGCTGTCTACCAACCTGTCCCTACCTTTTTTTTAATGTTCTCTGTTTTTTTTTTTTTTTCAAAATTTCAGTTTTTTTAAACCCCTACTTCATCATTACGTAATCCATGCCTTTGTTCTCCCAAAAGTGAAGTTTCTAGATATTTTTTGAAACCTTGTTTGTAACTGTGGCCCTTGTTCTTCTTGTAGAAGGTATTATAAAATCTTCCTTTTTTTTTTAATTTTTATGAAAAAAAAATAGTGCTGGATGATCCCCCGGGGAAAAAAATGACTCTAAGAAGCACATATTTTACCCTTTTCCCAAAAGTTTTTTCAAACGTTTGGATATAGCCGTTTCAGTGATCTCCCAAAAGAGAACATCACCAACTTGAGACAGAAAATTGTACTACCCCCCTCCAAAACTAAATACATATACACGAGGGGACTGTACATTTTGGTTGTTTTTTTCCTTTTAAATCTGTGGCTGTGTCCCCAAAGCAGAATAATGAAAAGAATGTTGCCATGCTCACACTCCAAAGCACTTAGTCGAAAACCACTTGGCTCTTTCCAGCACTATCACATGTTATTCACCAACTACTTTTTTTTAGAATCTCCCAAAAAAACTGCTATCAACAAAGGGCAACTATAAAATGCCACTTTCTATCAAATTTGTCATCTTTTTTTCCCACCTCTCATTTTCCCCGTTGAAATGGAAGATTAAAAAACTGAGTTATGGTAAAAATGTATTAATTTGATATACGGGGAATTTATTATTTTTGAATTCTGCAGCCGAACTTTTGGGAAACCCCAGTTCATTCCCCAATGGCCGGGGGCCGATTCCCCCATAGAAAATCACTGGGGGGGATAGCGTCCCAGTTGCATTTAAGAAGGGGAGCGGTTCTTTAAATCTTACTTTACA
This sequence comes from Cherax destructor, assembly GCA_009830355.1. Taxonomy (NCBI): domain Eukaryota; kingdom Metazoa; phylum Arthropoda; class Malacostraca; order Decapoda; family Parastacidae; genus Cherax; species Cherax destructor. The sequence goes on along the minus strand of WNWK01050516.1, from coordinate 10,756 downwards.
TGTTTTATTTAATTTTTTTGCAATTGATTGTGTAAAAAACGGACAACATGAAGATGGGAAAATTTATTGCACTGAAGTTTCTTCTATATCAGTTTGACCCGGGGTCATTCTTTGGGCCAGATAGGATATTTCTAGTGTTCATTTTAAGTAAAAATCAACCCTTTCACTGCGGTTCCGTAGTACTATGACATGCAAGCCAGTGTTAGTGCCTTTGTATTATGCTAAAATTATAGCGGCTTCAAATCTAGCGGAAGAAAGCTGGAAGATACATGTGAGAGAATGGGTCTGCTGGTCAGTGTGGGAAAAAAAATTCAGCAGGGGCATAATGAAAAAAACTGACGTGTTTTGGTTTAAAAAACCGACTTTGAGGGTATTTTTTATGGTATTTATGGTTGTATTTCGTTTTTTTGGTGTCAGATAGAATGGAAGATATATTACAGAAATAGAGATGATTTTGATTGGTTTACGATGGAAAGTACCTTGAAATTGAGCTAAAAGTAGTGGAAATGTTTGATTTTTGCCGATATTCAAGAGAAAACCAATGACTTCCACCAAACTTGTCCAACGGGGCCAGTCTAAAAAAGGCAATAAAAAAAAGGGGACTTATTTATACAATTATTCAATAATGCAGTAGTCTGCATAACAGTAAATCTTCTTTTTTGGGGAATAAAAGTTAAAAATGAAAGCAAGAGTAATATAAGAGGGGCCTGGGGGCGTGACAGAGAAAATGTTATTTTAGTCCCCGGGGGAATGTCTGCAGTGTTTTTTCCCGGGACCCTATTTTTTAAAATTTTGGCATTTTTTTGAAATTTGTTTAAAATTTAGCCAAATTCCCAAATTTTCCCAACCATTTTATTTTTAGTTGAAATCGGTAAATGGGCGGTTTTTTGGGCTAAATTCGAGGGGCCCAAAGGGGTTTCCCTAGTGAAATAGCTACAAAGTTTTACTGGAACAATGGAATTGGCCGAAAATAGGAATAGGGCTCAAAGTGGGGAAATTGCCAATCCCTTTATATATTGCTGAGACTCCCAACTTCACTAGAGCATAATTCCGTAAGTTCCCCCAAAAAAATTTCTCTTTTGGTTATTAATGGGAAAAAGATTTTTATCATTTCATAAGTTTTTTTTTTTTTTTTTTAAGATTAAACCCCCCTGGGGGACCCAAGTTGTGAGCAGTGGGGGGTTAATCTTTTGCATTGCTTTGGTTCCTAGCTTTAAAATTTGACTGCTTATGAGTTTTTGCATTACCTTATTTTTAATAAAAAACCCATAAGATTTCCATATCAAATCCCCTTTTTTTCCCAAAAACATTGATGTTTGTGTATTCATCAGTTTGAGGTTTCGGGGGGTCAATTCTCAATTCTGGCTTTGCCTCTTAGCTTGCCACTTGCCAGTTTTTTTTTCCCTTTCTTTAGCCTCATGGTGCTCTATCATATCTGCTTTTAAAATTTTTATAGAGCCTTCCTCCTACTTCCCTGGTCTAGGTCATTCCACTTTCTGATCCCCTGAGATTGAAGAAATGCCGGACACCTCTGTGCCCTCGTCTTTTAATTTCCAGCCATTTCTTTTTCCCAAGTGCAGTGGCCCCCGGGTTTAAACCCGGCCTCCCCCAAAACCCTAAAAATTTTGTACAGTCACCCCTCGGTTTCTTTTTTAACCGTTCCAGATGGATCGGCAAAAAACCAAAAGGGGAAAAACCCAAAAAACTATTTTTCCCATAAGAAATAATGGAAATTCAATTAATCCTTTTCAAAAACCCCAGAAGTTTAAAAAAAAAAATTTGGGGGGGCCTTTTAAAGATAGATTTACATGCACAAATGAAGGGAAATGAATGTGGCATTTACCCTTACTGAAGACTGATGGTGTTTGATGGAAGAAAATAGGAGGGGAGAGGGTAAAAAACCTTTATTTTTTAAAGGGGGGAACCCCCCTCCAAAAGGGACTCGGCAAGTCCTCATCTGGGGTCACTTCCCTTCTTTGTTTTTTTAATCCCACTAGGACCAGCTTGTGATTCACTGCACACCTGTGGCACTAAATATCTCCCCAGAGAGCTCTGTATCTGGCGGTTTTTTTAAAATGCCCCAAAAAAATGGGACATGGAATTGTCATTTTTAAAAGAACAGCACGGATTAAAATTTATTTTTTGTCGGGGGGTGATGTTCCTCCACAAATGATTGCACCCTACTCCACATTGCACAAATTTTCCTTTAAACTCTGAAGAAGGCACCCCACATCTTTCTTCCTCCACTGGGAAACAATTTCCCAGATCTGTTTTGTTGTTGTTGCAGCTCAATCTTCAAAACTCTTTGGGGGTTAGATCTTCATTTTTGGTCCCCCCCACCAACTCTTTTCCCCATCCTCTTTTCCCTTCACATCCAACCCCCAAGAAGTCCCCAACCCCCAATACTTTCCCCAACTTCCAAGGGCCCTCAGGGGTTTGCTTCAAACCTTCCCAAAAACCCCCTCTTGTACACAAAACCCGGCCACAACTTTCTTAAGCAGAGTTCATCGTCCTGGAGGTCCCCCTGCCAAGCTTTATCTATAAGGCCTATGCTGGGAAAATATCAAAAGACCCTTCCCCGAACTCTTTTTGGGTCAAACTAGTGTCTGAGGTTACATCAAAAACACCTTTTTAAACATTGCTTTTGGGGTACAGTTTTTAAAATTTGCAATGACCTGCTGGTCCATGGGCTGGAGGAGAGGAGTGGTGTTAGGAGGCAAAAATTCACTTTTTCAAATCTGAATTCCTTAGACATTTGGTCTTCCCAAATCTTGGGGGATGACCAGGGGCATTTGTCCATTACCAGGAGGCACTTAAGTGGCAATTTTTTCTCCCAAAAGATATTTCTTCCCACAAAAAAAAACCCTTTATTAAACCCTTCCCGGGAAAAATTTCCCTTTGTGGCCCCCCTGCCTTTTGCATTAGGCTTCCAAAACACACACAATTTTTCTCTTGTCAACACTTTTTTGCCAACACTGGGTTTTCCCGAGTGATAAAAGTAAAAGGGTTCACTTTAAAAACCCCCGGGGTTCCCCATAACATAAGAGTTAGCCTTTTTCTTTCATAGGCTTGTGTCCTGGGCATTGCCTTTTCCTCCCCGTGTGATGTAGGTCCTCCTTGGCATTTTCTTCCAAAATAGGCCTGTTTGGGCACAAAAAATTTGTTTGGGGTTTTAAAATTTTTCTGCCTGTACATATTGTTTAAACTCGGCAAAATTTTTTTAAACCCCCTCTTTATCTGAACCCGGGGCCCCCACCATGCCTTACAACACTGTGTTTTTGCCAGTTCGTTTTTTGAAAATTTTGAACCAGCCTTTGCTGGCCTTAAATTCATCAACCTAACACTGGTTCCAGGCATTTTCTTTACAAGATCGGCATGCAACAGCCTTGCTTTTTTTACATATGATGGATTCACCCCTATCACCCGCTTAGCAGTTTTTTGGGTTTTTCCACACCAATAAAAATTTCTCCATATTTTCCATTGTTTGGATCTCTGTTTCGTTATCGTAAATTTACCCCTTTCCCAAAATTAGCTTCCCCTGATTTCCTTTCTCTTTTCCACAATGGAACTGATGGTTGATGGGTTTTCTTTTATATCCTGGGAATCCCGGGAATAAATTTTTCCCCACTATCATATTTTTTTATTATTTCTTTCTTCAGTTCTATTGTGTTCCTCCTTTCTTAAACCCAAAAAACTGGCCTTTAAAAAAGTTTTTGGGCCCTTTTTACTTTTTATTAGTCCAAAAATTTAACCCTCAAAAACAATGGAATTTTTAAAAAATTTTTTTTAAACTTCCCTGGGGAGATGTTTCTCAAGGAAAACAATGTAAACTTGGCGGGGGTGTGGGGGTGGCCCTAAGGCCTTTTTTTGTTTTTTCGGGAAAACCCTTTGGGGGTCCCATACGATTTGGGGAAAAATAAAAAAATGGGGGAAAATGAGCCAAATTTTCCCCGAAAAATCGGGGGGAAACCAAAATCGGCATTCTGGGACAAGCGAAAACCAGGGATGACTGTGTTATTTTTTTAATGTTTTTTTTTGGGGGTATGTTTGGGGGGGCCAAAAGGACTAATCTAATTTAATTATTCCTTATGTTAATTTAAACGTTTGGTAACGGCACTTGAACAGCATTCTGGAAAGGAATTATGGCCCTTAACCGGGGTCCCCTGTACCTGTTTTGCTCCCCATCACAATTCCCCCCTGTCTTCCCTATTGATCCTCCGCGGTATTTTTCATGTTTTTGTGATGGGATAAATATAATTTTTGCCCAGTCTGATAATCAGTTTTTTGCCGATACCATTACCATCAAATTAACCAGTGATCACTGACCAGTGCTCATTGACAGAAATGGCTGATTTTGTGTGGTTTTCCTGGAAAGGGTAGGGACATCCAACAACCTTCCTTTTCCTCCCAAACTTTTTTTTTACTAGGTCTACTTAGATTATTGGGATGGCCTAAACCATGATCAAGCATCCTTGCTTATGGTTTATAAGTGAGATATGGGCAAAAATTTTTGTGTGGAAGTGAGAGGGGGTTGAAGGGCTAGATAGATATATAGTGGAACCTCTGTTTTCGTCGATTTTGGTTATTGACGACTTTTTGGACAAAATATTCTGTTTTCGTTCATTGCCTCGGATTCGTCGGACACTCCGAACGTGTCCGCCTGCCACGCGCACACAAAGCCTCCCACACACATTCTGAGTCAGTGTGGCGTTGCTTTCTCAGCGAGTGAACATTACCCTGCACGTTCATACAAAACATTTTGTGTGAGACTGCTAAATAAACCACCATGGGGCCAAAGAAAGTTCCGAGTGCCAGCCCTTTGGTAAAGAAGGAGAGAAACATGATATAATTCAAGGAAGAACTCATAGCAAAGTACCAAAGTGGAGGAGGAAAAGAGAGGGTAAAATGTGCCTTCAGTGATTCTACGATATGTACAATACTAAAACAGCAGGACTCGATAAAGGCTACGGCGCCAGCCAGTGATAAAGTGTGGCATTAACAGTGTAGCAAGTAAGTTAAGCGATTAGGCGATAGAAAAAGGACAACACGAAACTAACTAACTCCAATGTTGGAGGTATGTAGATCCACTGACAACATACGCCGCCCTGCGTATCTTCCACCACCCTGAACCTCTGCCAGCATCTCTTCCAAGGTAGGTAAGTGTAAATACTTCTATTATAAATATTTCTTATTTATAAAGTGTAAATATTTATTTATAAATTCGTACATTGTTTCAGTGTGACTAGTGGTGGGCATGCTGCCGCTAACACCACCACTGGCCATATACGATAACATATTTTATTCATTCTAGAGTATATATCATGTTTCTGTTATTAATATTGTTTATTGTCATATATGTGATATATAAATGTCATAGAGTTGATGTTAGTGTCATATTGAAGCATTTTGTTCTGTCTCCAAACAATAAACTCCTCCTCTCCCCTCCTTGCCATTTTCTGTACACCGAGTCTTCAGTAAAGGTAAAAGTGATTTAAATGTTCATTTATCCATTTCATTAGTGCTTTATATTTATTTCTCGTTTTCTGTATGTAAAACTAGTTACTCTATAAAATGTATTTTTTGTTAATACATACTTTTGGGTGTCTGGAACGGATTAATCGGATTTACTTTATTTCTTATGGAAATATTGCTTCGGTTTAGTCAGACTCTGGAATGGATTAATGACAAAACCGAGGTTCCACTGTAATTTTTATACTTCACTGGTTATCTCCTGCCAAGGCTAACAGTTTTAACATTTGAGTATGTGTGTGACCTAAGTCTGGTGGCAAACTTGAGTTGAATAACGTAACCTGAGAACAGGTTGCTTTCCCAAGTACAAAACTTTTAGTAGGCTTCTATTTCACTCATGTGAGTGGACAGTTGTTCCTATGTGGTTGCTGTCTTACAACCTATTATTGCTACTTTTAATTATTAAACAAATTTCATCTGATGTTAAAATTGTATTAACTCTTCTGTATGCCTTTTAGCATTCAGCTAGGTACTGGTATTTTTCATTCTGATATGTTTTAAAACATGGTAATCTTTTGAAACCTGTATTGTAAAGTCTGCTTTCCAAAGCTACTTTAAATGTATTAGTGTTGCCTATGTTACTTATGTGTGTTTTTTTTCCCTCAGATGCACAAAAGGAAGAAGCAATGAGTAAAATTCCTGAAAGAAGTTGATGACATTGATAATGAAAGTCAGAGATTTTCTTTAAGTTCTGGATCAGATACATGCACCTCTGAGGTGTACAATATTTCAACAGAGAAAATGTTTTCATCAAACACCTTGAAGGAAAAGAATCTCAATGCTCCCAGCTTGGCTAAAGTGGACTATGTCAAGAATATTAACAAAACCACTAATATGATGCCTTCAAAGGATCTGATGGGGTCTTACCTCAGTGAAAATAAGTCTGACGCTATTAGTGATCACTATAAACCTGTGTCTAAGACTTTAGAGAAGCCTTGTGAAAGCAGAGAGGAAGCTCTGGCTACAAAATTGTTAATGACAGAAAAAGTAGAAATTTAGGAAAAACTTAAATGATATTAAAGGTTCTTTGATTCAGACACAATAAATTCCTTGTTGTCTGATGCACTTGCAAGTGATAATCCTCAGGCATTAATAGAAAAAATTAAACAGATGGTACAAGAAAAGTCAATTCTACATAAAACTTTAGATGTGACTGACCTGGATATTAGTACAGAAGTCCTTGAGTTACGGAAGCAAAGAGAAGCAATGCATTCAAAGCCACAAACAAAAATGGGGCAAAAGGCAGAGGTGATTTCTGTTGGTAAGGAAAATGTTGCCAAAAAGATTACTCAAAATCTTGTAAAGAATTCGGATAAAAGTTAATGCCACCACCACAGAGTGCAGGCTCACACAAGCCAGGTTTTGGTATCTCTCACAAACACATGGAGAAACTAAAAGCAAACAGAAGTAACTCGGTTCCTGAGGATGCAACATATTCCCTTAAATCAAATCTTAATTACAAAAATGAAAATTTAGAAAACACTATTGATGAATCTATTAAAATGGCTCCATACAAATCCACTTTTGAAGACAAAACGAAATTACAGCTAACAGGTTTTCACGAGGGTAACACTGATGGCTTTGATGCTTCAACACCGTGTGCACCATCATCTAGACCAAGATCAAAACATCAGGTGATGCCCTTCAAGAGAGACCAGCAGGTCAAAACAGCCTTTGAAAACTACAGATCTATTACTAATTCAATGAATCAAAGAGCACTGCCTAAAATGGGGGTATCTTCAAGCTCTTCTCAAGGTACCATTAACGTTTAACCAAAATAAACCTCCAGCACATTATGGTCATGGCCCATTGATGACCACAGTTAAAGGTTCATTAATAACCCAAGAACCTTTAAATAATCATGCTCCTGGAAATGCTCAGCTTTTAGAATCTTCACCAGTAAATGCAAGAGATTTTGAAAGTGCAAATGTAGCAGCTACTCTACGATCCACTAGTTTCCCAGCAGGGTTGCAGACATTGGGCAAAGCAGGTGGTACTTCTCCATTAATTTAGCTAGTCAAGGAGTTCACTGCAAGCAAGTCAGCAGGCAGTATCACTCGACGAGAATGTGTCTCAACAAACAGGTTAGAGTACCAATTTGTAATACAGAGTAATGTAAATATTGTTAACAATAATATTGTACTGTAGTTGTAATTTAAAAAATACATAAAAGCAAACGTTTCTGTGAAAGTGTTTTTAATGTCTTACAGTGGACCTCCGGCTAACGAACAAAATTCATTCCAGAAGCCTGCTCAAGTGCCATTACCGAACGAATTTACTTCCTTAAGAAATAATGTCACATAGCTTAGTCTATTTCAGACCCCAAAATACACTTCCACAAGCACTTACAATATTATACTTACATAATTGTACTATTTCCCGGGGTGTTAGTTAATGGTCCACTGTATTTGTTGAAACATAAAAATGAAGTTAAATATTCCAACTGATGTAATAATTTCAGTACTGTATATAATCTTTCTAATTCATTAGCTAACAAAAATAATTTTATTATTTCAGTGCCAGGGGAAATAATAAATCTTCCCAACAAGTAATATTCCCTAATGTTTGTGTGATTGGCATTGCTTCAGATGTGACCATTAATTTCCATAATCCAACACCTCGCTGGGTTCAGGTTTCCTCAAGCTGATGCAGGTAAGTTCTATACTGTTAATTGCAGAAAGTGTTACAGGCTGTGGATTATATACTCCACCTTGAAGCAGTGTTACACTTGCTATGGATTAGGATAGTTGAAAATAAACAAATACGACTCCTGACATGAGAGTATAGATAGAGAAGTATGCAAATTATGTGCTGTGTTGACACTATAAAGTTTCAAAATAAGTTACTGTATTGAAATGCCATAAATTTAGAGGATACGGGGACCCGTTTCAACACTCCAAAACTCGCCTTTATGTAAGTTTATTATGTAAGTGTTTTTATAAGTGTTTTGGGGTCTGAAAGGGACTAATTCCTTATGGGAATAAATTTGTTTGGAACAGCACTTGAACAGCATTCTGGAATGAGAGTGAGTTTTGGAGTGTTTGAATAGCTAGTCCATTGTACTTTATTTTTTTTTCTTAGGCAGTTATGCTAGTTTAAGTATTATACTGACAAGTTGAGGACTAAGACAATGGGTATGTGTCTTGATGTTTCACTTGCACAGTAGGCCTTATTAATGAAATACAGAGGATGAGGATTCAAACTTGTTCTAGAGCCATTGGAAGATATGTGATGCAGAGTAACATGGTCACGTGAGTAGGGCCCATTAGTGAAGCAGGTCAGGATCAGAGATTTAGCAGTGGATTTGTAGATAATGCTGAGACATGAGGCTTTTTAAACCCCTTTTCACTGTTGGTCCCGGAATATTACGGCTTGCAAGCCAGTGTTATCCATAATAAACGCCAAAATTTCTAGCAGCTTTCCCGTCTTGGGGGGATAGCTAGTAGGCCACATATGAGAGAATGGGTCTGAGGGTCAGTGTGCAGTATAAAAATCCTGAGCACACAGTGCATAATGAGAAAAAAACTGCGAGTGTTTTTGGTTTTAAAAAAGCGAATTTGCGTGTATTTTTGTATGGTATTTATGGTTGTATTCTTGTTTTCTTTGGGCTCATTTGATAGAATGAAAGATATATTACGAAATAGAGATAATTTTGAATGGTTTACAGACTAAAAGTACCTTGAAATTGAGCTGAAAGTAGCAGAAATGTTCGACTTTGCCGATGTTCAAGAGTAAACAAACACGCCACGCGTCCAATACACGTTAACTGGCGGGTCTAATATGTTTTCACAAATGCTTTATATTATTTATACCATTTTTACAATAATGCAGAGTCTGCATGATTAAATATTCTATTTTTTGGGGAATAAAAAATTCAAAATGGAAAGCAAGTGTAATATAAGAGGGGCCTGGAGAAAAGACTAATGAACAGAGAAAATGTTATTTTAGTGCTAGGAATGTTTGCATTGTTAATTCTGGACCTATTTTGAAATTGGCCTTGAATTTTGTATGAAATTGGCAAATTACCAATTTCTGATCATTTTATTGTGGGTAGTTGAAATAGAAATGGGTGGTTTTGTACTCAGTCGATAGAACAAAAGGAGTTCTAGTGAAATAGCTAAGTTTGTTGACTGGAAGAATGGAACTGGCTGAAAATGGCTCAAAGTGGGCGAAATCGCCGTCGAAATATGGCCTAGACCTCTACTTTGTGAGTGTAATTCCATAAGTTTTACATCAAATTTCATATTTTTTGTTTCATTACTGTCGAGAAAGATTATCATTCATAAGACTTTTTTTTTAAATTTTCGAGACTGAGAGCAAGTTTTGGGGCAGGGGTCGCAACGGTGAAAGGGTTAAGACATAATTAGGCATTTTTGTTTTTTAAACCCCATCATATTTTGTAGAACCAAGAAATAAGGGGAAATTAAGCGGGGAGTTTGCACCCAGTTTAAAGGATTGCTAGAAACTTTGAGGTTCGAGGTCAGACCTTGCGGGGTTTAGGAACATCTGCAGCTGCTTCACAAGTCTCAATTCAAACAATTATTGTTTCTGCAAATATTAATGAGCCAGATGTAAGTGTGAATATTTGTTGATTTCATGGCTAGAAAGTTTAAAAAAATAATTTTGAGGGGAATTATATTAGATACCAACACTAGCATTGGGTATCATTTGATAGAATAGCTAACATAATTTATCTGCTGTTTATTCTTAGCTAAAAATAGCTCAGCTCAATAGAATTTAATTTGTTGAAATGTAAGTGCAATTTTATAGAAATATTGTCTTAGCCTATGATTTTTTAAGACCCTATAGATCCTGCTTGCTCCATATTTTTATATACACTTAATATCCTAATTACATTAATGTTCTGAGTTATCCAGTTTTTCTTCTTATTTTTGTTTGATTTGTACTTGGGGGAATTTAAAGACCATTGGAGGTTTTTGGAAAGCATTTTTTTTCTTATGTTGCAATGAGGAAGAAGCGGGGGTTTAAAAAAGTTTTGCCCAGAATTTTTGGGACAGTTGAGAAATGTATAATTAAAAGAGGAGCTGAAATATTTTTTGTGTGAGAATAATAGATGAAGATAGGTTCATAAACTGATAGAGGTTTGGGATAAAAATGGTGCAGGAAAATCTAAAGAGGGGAGTAGAATATTAAGAGGAAGGGGTTGATCATCCAGGTATTTGAGTATCACATAATAGTGGAATTGAGTGGTCCATGGTTTTGGTGT
>WNWK01050515.1:0-12802 GCA_009830355.1 Cherax destructor | reverse complement strand
AAAAGGGAGGAGGAGGAAAGGGAAAAGGGAGGATGGAAGATGGGAAAGGGAGGGGGTTTGGGGGTAATTTGGGTTCGGTCGGGGAAAGGCCAAAGGGCCCAACTAACCAAAACCTTTTTTACTGCACAAGGAAAAAGGATTTGGGATTTATGGAAAGCAGCAACCTAAACCAAGCAGCAATGCCAAAGCGAAAGTAAACAAATAGATTACGGGGATTTATATCAAAAGGAAACAGAAGTCCAGGGTTATATTACAGTTTATACATCATTAGAAAGGCCCTCACTAGATTAGCAGTAGTTTGGTCTCCATTTTACAGAATGGAATAAATTGTTAGAAAACATTCAGCGGAATGCGTTTTCTCTTAAAAATCTTCCTTGAATAAAAAAAGCCCTTAAATTACACATTTAAAAAGGAAGAATGAGGGAGCTACAGGAATGGGGGAAGATAGGAAAAAGGGGGGTTTAAAAATAATCTTGAAATCTCAAGAGAAACCCCGAATTGGGATTAAAAGGGGAAAAGTTTAAAGGATAAGGGGAAAAATTTTTTTGGAAAAAGGGTAGTTAGAGGGAACAGGCCTGTGGGAAACTAACCTTTTTTTTCAAATTTGGTTTGATAAAACATAGGGGGGGGGGGAGAGGTAGAAATTGTTTTGGGATATCAAATTAGGTATATGGATGGGGCCTTCTTTGAAAGATAAAGTAGGAGACAGGGGGTTTGTTTTCCTGGGGCTGGGATGGAGGATATTGTTAGCCGTCTGGACGACATCATGAGAGGAATGGGAGCAATCCTATTATCTGTCTCAGTGCTGGAAACATGTTGGCAGATGGGAGTGGGACCTGACTAGCAGGTATGGTCAGCAATAGACAAAATTAAAAAAATGGGAACCCTGTATATGTTTTTTGCCAAGGAGGGGGTTGGGGATAAAAGGGTGTCCAGGGCAATTGGTGTCAATTTCTGGCTGAAAACACTGTAAGGTAATGGTCCATTCATTTTCAACTGGGACCACTTCTATGGCCGAAATGACATTTTTGGGGATGGGGTTTCCTTTTCCAGGGCAGGGGTGGATTTTTTGCTAGCTAGGAGGGTTTGTTAGGGCTTTAAACTAAGATTAGTTAGAGGTATGGGTTTTTGAAATGGAAATACTGAATGTCGAAATATAGATCTAGGCTTTGATATAAAAAATTTTTAACAATAACAAAGGGCATTATGTATAGTGGAAAAACAGAATGGACAGGAAGGGTAAAAAGAAAGGAGGTCTTTTAAAAATGTATTATCAAATATGTAGTCTAGGAATAAGATGGACGATTTGAGTTAAATGCAGGTAACATTGATGTATTTGCCATAACTGAGACGGTTAAAGAAAATAGGGGCATGCCTGCTGAATGTCATATACAGGGTTTTAAATTGTTCCATGCAGACAGAAGTTTCGGGAAGGGGGGTGGGAGTGGCACTGTATGTCCGAGACGCTTGAACTGTTGCATAAAAAGGGGAATGAAATCTGAAATAACACATACAGAGTCTGTCTTGGATAGAATTGAGGGGCATGAAAAATTGATTTAGGGGATATATGTCCCCCCAAACTTAGATAGGGACCAAGGGGAGACTACTATGGGAGGAAATTGTTAAGGCCACAATGCACGATAACGAGAGTTGCCCTGGGTGACTTCAATCCTTAGTCAAATTGATTGGAATTTTTGATTAGAATTTAGAATCTAACGACTTCTTAGAAGTAGTTCAAGATTGTTTTTTAAAGCAGTTTGTGACAGAACCTACAAGGGAAATAACCTGCTTGACCTAGTTCTGGCAAACAAGGAAACCCTTGTTAATAATTTAGAAATTACAGAGGAACTCGCAGCGACCACAAATCAATTACCTTTGGCATTGAATGGAAGTTTCATAGTAGGAATAACTCAGTAACGGTCCCAGATTTTCGCTTAGCAGATTACAATGGACTTAGAGAACACTTATCATCTGTGGACTGGGGTAATGAAGAGAGCTATCAATATGACAGTTTTCTGAACACTATACATGCTGCCCAAAGAACATTTATCCCATATAAAGAAATTAGATCGAATAGAAATGACCCAAAATGGATAAATAATAGGCTCAAATATCTTTTAGGGCAGAAGAAAGGAATTTATAGGCGCATAAAAAGAGGTGAGGGTCATCTTATAAATCAGTATACTGACATTAAGAGGGACGTTAAAAAGGGGATAAGAAAAGCTAAACGGGACTACGAAATTAAAGTTGCTAGGGATTCGAAAACTAACCCAAAAGGTTTTTTCCAGGTGTATAGAACAAAAGTTAGAGATAAGATAGGTCCCCTTAAAAATAATTATGGGTATCTTACTGACAAAGAGAATGAAATGTGCTCTATTTTTAATAATTATTTTCTCTCGGTTTTCACTCAGGAAGACACTAATAAGGTCCAGGAGACTGCTGTGAAAACCAGCAACTCTTTCTCCTTGTTATCAGACGAATGTGAAGACATCCCAGCGAAGACCATCTCTACAAAGACCGTCGAGAACGTCATGCACACCGCCAGTCGAGGTAAGAACATTGTTTTAGTTGGGGATAGTCAGATTAAGTTTATGGATAGGGAATTTTGTCTTAAGGATAGGAATAGGAGGCAGAGGGTGTGTTATCCTGGGGCTGGGATGAAGGATATTGTTAGCCATCTGGACGACATCATGAGAGGTAATGGGAGCAATCCTATTATCTGTCTCAGTGCTGGAGGCAACGATGTTGGCAGACGTAGGAGTGAGGAGCTGATTAGCAGCTATAGGTCAGCAATAGACAGAATTAGGAAGAAGGGTGGGAACCCTGTCATATGTGGTATTTTGCCAAGGAGAGGAGTTGGAAATGAATGGTTGTCCAGGGCAATTGGTGTCAATTGCTGGCTGGACAAATACTGTAAGGAAAATGCAGTAACATTCATTGACAACTGGGACCTCTTCTATGGCAGAAATGACATGTATGCCAGGGATGGGGTTCACTTATCTAGGTCTGGGGTGGGGGCACTGGCAACTGCAGTGGAGGGAGCTGTTAGGGCTTTAAACTAGAAAAAGTTAGTGGTATGGGTTATGGGGGGAAAACAGTGAAGTCCCAGTGTAGTAATGTTATAAATATTAGGGGAACTAGTAATAGGCAGAATAAGGTGGATATTGGAAAGCCAGTGGCACTAGGTGACAAGGACAGTAATAGGTATAAGAACATAAGAACATAAGAAAGGAGGAACACTGCAGCAGGCCTGTTGGCCCATACTAGGCAGGTCCTTCACAATCCATCCCACTAACAGAATATTTGCTCAACCCAATTTTCAATGCTACCCAAGAAATAAGCTTTGACAATTCTACCCACTCATGCGCGAGTCCCACTCAAATCCAAACCCTGTCACTCATGAATTTATCCAACCTAAATTTGAAAATACCCAAGGTCCTAGCTTCAATAACCCTACTAGGCAGACTGTTCCACTCATCAACTACCCTATTTCCAAACCAATACTTTCCTATATCCTTTCTAAATCTAAACTTATCTAACTTGAATCCATTATTGCGGGTTCTCTCTTGGAGAGATATCCTCAAGACCTTATTTATATCCCCTTTGTTAATACCCATTTTCCACTTGTATACCTCGATCATGTCTCCCCTCATTCTACGTCTTACAAGTGAATGTAATTTTAGGGTCTTCAATCTTTCTTCGTAAGGAAGATTTCTAATGCTATGTATTAATTTAGTCATTCTACGCTGAATGTTTTCTAACGAATTTATGTCCATTCTGTAATATGGAGACCAAAACTGAGCTGCGTAATCTAGGTGAGGCCTTACTAATGATGTATAAAGCTGTAATATAACCTCTGGACTTCTGTTGCTAACACTTTTAAAGCAGTTTGATTGATAGGAGTAGGAGACAGAGGGTTTGCTTTCCTGGGGCTGGGATGGAGGATATTGTTAGCCGTCTGGACGACATCATGGGAGGTAATGGGAGCAATCCTATTATCTGTCTCAGTGCTGGAGGCAACGATGTTGGCAGACGTAGGAGTGAGGACCTGACTAGCAGGTTTAGGTCAGCAATAGACATAATTAGGAAGAAGGGTGGGAACCCTGTCATATGTGGTATTTTGCCAAGGAGAGGAGTTGGAAATGAATGGCTGTCCAGGGCAATTGGTGTCAATTGCTGGCTGGACAAATACTGTAAGGAAAATTCAGTAACATTCATTGATAACTGGGACCTCTTCTATGGCAGAAATGACATGTATGCCAGGGATGGGGTTCACTTATCCAGGTCTGGGGTGGGGCACTGGCAACTGCAGTGGAGGGAGCTGTTAGGGCTTTAAACTAGAAATAGTTAGTGGTATGGGTTTTGGGGGGAAAACAGAGAAGTCCCAGTGTAGTAATATTATAAGTTGTAGGAGAACTAGTAATAGGCAGAATAAGGTGGATAGTGGAAAGCTAGTGACACTAGATGACAAGGACAGTAATAGGTATAGTGGAAAAACAGAGATGAGCAGGAAGGGTAAAGAGAAAGGAGGGTCTCTAAATATATATTACACCAATAGTCGTAGTGCTAGGAATAAGATGGACGAGTTGAGATTAGTTGCAAGTACGGGTAATATTGATGTTTTTGCAATAACTGAGACATGGTTTAATATGAAAATCGGGACTTGCCTGCCGAATGTCACATTCAGGGTTTTAAATTGTTCCAAGTAGACAGAAGTATCGGAAAGGGGTGGGGTGGCACTCTATGTCCGTGATCATTTAAATTGTTGCATAAAAACGGGTATAAAGTCTGAATTAACACATACAGAGTCTGTCTGGATAGAATTTTCAGAGGGGTGTGAAAAATTGATTTTAGGCGTGATTTACCGTCCTCCAAACTTAGATAGGGAACAAGGGAGACTACTTTGGGAGGAAATTGTTAAGGCCACAAGACACGATAACGTAGTAATTCTAGGGGACTTTAACTTTAGTCAGATTGATTGGAATTTTATGACAGGGAATTTAGAATCTAACGAATTTTTAGAAGTAGTTCAGGATTGCCTTTTGAAGCAGTTTGTAACAGAACCTACAAGGGGAAATAACCTACTTGACTTGGTTCTGGCAAGCAAGGAAACCCTTGTTAATAATTTAGAAATTACAGAGGAACTCGGCTCAAGCGACCACAAGTCAATTACCTTTAGCATTGAATGGATGTATGATAGTAGGGATAATTCAGTAATGGTCCCAGATTTTCGCTTAGCAGATTATAATGGACTTAGAGAACACTTATCAACTGTGGACTGGGGTGAAGAAGAGAGGTATCAATATGACAGTTTTCTTAACACTATACAGGCTGCCCAAAGAACATTTATCCCGTATAAAGAAATTAGATCAAGTAGAAATGACCCAAAATGGATGAATAATAGGCTCAAATATCTTTTAGGGCAGAAGAAAGGAATTTATAGGCGCATAAAAGAGGTGAGGGTCATCTTATAAATCAGTATACTGACATTAAGAGGGACGTTAAAAAGGGAATAAGAAAAGCTAAACGGGACTATGAAATTAAAGTTGCTAGGGATTCAAAAACTAACCCAAAAGTTTTTCCAGGTTTATAGAACAAAAGTTAGGGATAAGATAGGTCCCCTTAAAAATAACTTTGGGCATCTTACTGACAAGGATAATGATATGTGCTCTATTTTTTAAAAATTATTTTCTCTCGGTTTTCACACAGGAAGACATTAATAATATCCCAGTAATTAATTTTTACAGAGGCCCAGAAGAAGATAAATTATGTAATATCACAGTCACTAGCGAAATGATTATGAAACAGCTGGACCGACTGAAACAAAATAAATCGCCGGGTCCTGATGAGCTTTTTGCAAGGGTTCTTAAGGAATGCAAAATGGAACTCTGTGAACCAATATCTAACATTTTTAATTTATCTCTTCAAACTACGTTATCGTGTCTTGTGGCCTTAACAATTTCCTCCCAAAGTAGTCTCCCTTGTTCCCTATCTAAGTCCAGAGGTTATATTACAGCTTTATACATCATTAGTAAGGCCTCACCTAGATTACGCAGCTCAGTTCTGGTCTCCATATTACAGAATGGACATAAATTCGTTAGAAAACATTCAGCGTAGAATGACTAAATTAATACATAGCATTAGAAATCTTCCTTACGAAGAAAGATTGAAGACCCTAAAATTACATTCACTTGTAAGACGTAGAATGAGGGGAACATGATCGAGGTATACAAGTGGAAAATGGGTATTAACAAAGGGATATAAATAAGGTCTTGAGGATATCTCTCCAAGAGAGAACCGAATAATGGATTCAAGTTAGATAAGTTTAGATTTAGAAAGGATATAGGAAAGTATTGGTTTGGAAATAGGGTAGTTGATGAGTGGAACAGTCTGCCTAGTAGGGTTATTGAAGCTAGGACCTTGGGTAGTTTCAAATTTAGGTTGGATAAATTCATGAGTGAGAGGGGTTGGATTTGAGTGGGACTCGCGCATGAGTGGGTAGAATTGTCAAAGCTTATTTCTTGGGTAGCATTGAAAATTGGGTTGAGCAAATATTCTGTTAGTGGGACGGATTGTGAAGGACCTGCCTAGTATGGGCCAACAGGCCTGCTGCAGTGTTCCTCCTTTCTTATGTTCTTATGTTCTTATGTAATTCCTATTTTTAAAGCAGGGGACAAGTCACTACCGTCAAACTACCGCCCAATAAGCCTGACCTCAATTGTAGGCAAATTACTAGAGTCAATTATAGCTGATATTATTAGAAGCCATCTAGATAACCATAATTTGATTAATGATACCCAGCATGGATTCACGAGGGGCCGTTCCTGCCTATCTAATTTATTAACCTTCTTCAGTAAAGCTTTTGAGGCTGTTGATCACGATAAAGAATTCGATATTGTTTATTTAGACTTTAGTAAGGCTTTGATAGATACCGCACCAGAGACTGTTAAAGAAAGTGGCAGCTCATGGCATTGGGGAAAAGTGCTGTCATGGATCGAGTCATGGCTCACCAATAGGAAGCAGAGATGTGCATAAATGGGGTTAAATCCGAATGGGGACTTGTAACAAGTGGTGTTCCACAGGGATCAGTCTTAGGCCCATTGTTATTTATAATATATATCAATGACCTTGATGAGGGAATTACTAGTGATATGGAGCAAATTCGCCGACGACACGAAGATAGGTAGGATAATTGATTCAAACATAGATGTCATAGAACTTCAGGAAGATTTAGACAAACTTAATTCGTGGTCAGAAAAGTGGCAGATGCAGTTCAATGTAGATAAATGCAAGGTTCTGAAGCTCGGAGTGTCCATAACCCAAGCACTTATAAGTTAAATAACGTAGAACTTAGCCATACAGATTGCGAGAAGGACTTGGGGGTGATGGTAGCAGCAACCTTAAACCAAGACAGCAATGCCTAAGCGTACGTAATAAGGCAAATAGATTACTGGGATTTATATCAAGAAGTGTTAGCAACAGAAGTCCAGAGGTTATATTACAGCTTTATACATCATTAGTAAGGCCTCACCTAGATTACGCAGCTCAGTTCTGGTCTCCATATTACAGAATGGACATAAATTCGTTAGAAAACATTCAGCGTAGAATGACTAAATTAATACATAGCATTAGAAATCTTCCTTACGAAGAAAGATTGAAGACCCTAAAATTACATTCACTTGTAAGACGTAGAATGAGGGGAGACATGATCGAGGTATACAAGTGGAAAATGGGTATTAACAAGGGGATATAAATAAGGTCTTGAGGATATCTCTCCAAGAGAGAACCCGCAATAATGGATTCAAGTTAGATAAGTTTAGATTTAGAAAGGATATAGGAAAGTATTGGTTTGGAAATAGGGTAGTTGATGAGTGGAACAGTCTGCCTAGTAGGGTTATTGAAGCTAGGACCTTGGGTAGTTTCAAATTTAGGTTGGATAAATTCATGAGTGAGAGGGTTGATTTGAGTGGGACTCGCGCATGAGTGGGTAGAATTGTCAAAGCTTATTTCTTGGTAGCATTGAAAATTGGGTTGAGCAAATATTCTGTTAGTGGGACGGATTGTGAAGGACTTGCTTGTATGGGCCAACAGGCCTGCTGCAGTGTTCCTCCTTTCTTATGTTCTTATGTTCTTACTTCTTGATATAAATCCCAGTAATCTATTTGCCTTATTACGTACGCTTAGGCATTGCTGTCTTGGTTTAAGGTTGCTGCTACCATCACCCCCAAGTCCTTCTCGCAATCTGTATGGCTAAGTTCTACGTTATTTAACTTATAAGTGCTTGGGTTATGGACACTCCCGAGCTTCAGAACCTTGCATTTATCTACATTGAACTGCATCTGCCACTTTTCTGACCACGAATTAAGTTTGTCTAAATCTTCCTGAAGTTCTATGACATCTATGTTTGAATCAATTATCCTACCTATCTTCGTGTCGTCGAGAATTTGCTCATATCACTAGTAATTCCCTCATCAAGGTCATTGATATATATTATAAATAACAATGGGCCTAAGACTGATCCCTGTGGAACACCACTTGTTACAAGTCCCCATTCGGATTTAACCCCATTTATGCACACTCTCTGCTTCCTATTGGTGAGCCATGACTCGATCCATAAGAACATAAGAACATAAGAAAGGAGGAACACTGCAGCAGGCCTGTTGGCCCATACTAGGCAGGTCCTTCACAATCCGTCCCACTAACAGAATATTTGCTCAACCCAATCTTCAATGCTACCCAAGCACTCTTCCCCCAATGCCATAAGCTGCCACTTTCTTCAACAGTCTCTGGTGCGGTACTCTATCAAAAGCCTTACTAAAGTCTAAATAAACAATATCGAATTCTTTATCGTGATCAACAGCCTCAAAAGCTTTACTGAAGAAGGTTAATAAATTAGATAGGCAGGAACGGCCCCTCGTGAATCCATGCTGGGTATCATTAATCAAATTATGGTTATCTAGATGGCTTCTAATAATATCAGCTATAATTGACTCTAGTAATTTGCCTACAATTGAGGTCAGGCTTATTGGGCGATAGTTTGACGGTTGTGACTTGTCCCCTGCTTTAAAAATAGGAATTACATTAGCCATCTTCCACATATCAGACACTACACCTGTTTGAAGAGATAATTTTTTTTTTTTTTTTTTTTTTTTTTTATATTTTATTTAAAAGACATGCTTACAAAAATCAGTATATATCTGCTAATATGCAACTAGACCGTACTAAACACAATATAGCAATCTTGATCTACAACATACAATATCTGATTTACATTCACAATCACAGTAACATATCTTACTTTCGTCATTATCCTCTGCCTTAGAAAACTATTGCATTACACATTTTAATACTGTTAAACATACTACACATACGTACAATATACATATGCAAGCTAAATACTCATAACACTAACATATCATAACAGATTGCTCTTCCTCCAACAAAAATCCTTATTTTGTTCCAACTTTACCCTTAGCCATTTAATGACCCATGGAACTACGTTCCTGCCTATTCTGCAACTAATAACATCTTAAAACATTATTATATAGACACCGAAGTACATATGTTTCGACCCATTACATATAACCTAACTACTGACATACTTAAGCCTGCAAAAACGATATACATTACACAAAAATATATAAACATCAGAAATACAATTGTAATTTCGTTCACAAAATCTAAAGTTTAATCTCCGAGTTACATCATAAAAAACTTCTTATCATAACTCCATTATATACCTGTCTCCAACAACACATTATATACCTGTCTCCAACAACACATTATATACCTGTCTCCAACAACACATTATATACCTGTCTCCAACAACACATTATATACCTTTCTCCAACAACACATTATATACCTGTCTCCAACAACACATTATATACCTGTCTCCAACAACACATTATGTACCTGTCTCCAACAACACATTATATACCTGTCTCCAACAACACATTATATACTTGTCTCCAACAACACAATATATACCTGTCTCCAACAACACATTATATACCTGTCTCCAACAACACATTATATACCTGTCTCCAACAACACATTATATACCTGTCTCCAACAACACATTATATACCTGTCTCCAACAACACATTATATACCTGTCTCCAACAACACATAATGAAACAGGATTCTCTCCTATACCCTTCACATACCTGCTACTATTAGATTAACACGTTTCCAACCGGTACATACAATATCTCCTTGTACTGAAATTTATGTACAAAAGAGATAAATTAAAAATGTTAGATATTGGTTCACAGAAAAAATGAGCAGGAAGGGTAAAGAGAAAGGAGGGTCTTTAAGTGTATATTACACCAATAGTCGTAGTGCTAGGAATAAGATGGACGAGTTGAGAGTAGTTGCAAGTACAGGTAATATTGATGTTTTTGCAATAACTGAAACATGGTTTAATATGAAAAATCGGGACTTGCCTGCCGAATGTCACATTCAGGGTTTTAAATTGTTCCAAGTAGACAGAAGTATCGGGAAGGGGGGTGGGGTGGCACTCTATGTCCGTGATCATTTAAATTGTTGTATAAAAATGGGTATAAAGTCTGAATTAACACATACAGAGTCTGTCTGGATAGAATTTTCAGAGGGGCATGAAAAATTGATTTTAGGTGTGATATACCGTCCCCCAAACTTAGATAGGGATCAAGGAAGACTACTATGGGAGGAAATTGTTAAGGCCACAATGCACGATAACGTAGTTATTCTGGGTGACTTCAACTTTAGTCAAATTGATTGGAATTTTTTGACTGGGAATTTAGAATCTAACGATTTCTTAGAAGTAGTTCAAGATTGTTTTTTGAAGCAGTTTGTGACAGAACCTACAAGGGGAAATAATCTTCTTGACTTAGTTCTGGCAAACAAGGAAACCCTTGTTAATAATTTAGAAATTACAGAGGAACTCGGCGCAAGCGACCACAAATCAATTACCTTTGGCATTGAATGGAAGTTTCATAGTAGGAATAACTCAGTAACGGTCCCAGATTTTCGCTTAGCAGATTACAATGGACTTAGAGAACACTTATCATCTGTGGACTGGGGTAATGAAGAGAGCTATCAATATGACAGTTTTCTGAACACTATACATGCTGCCCAAAGAACATTTATCCCATATAAAGAAATTAGATCGAATAGAAATGACCCAAAATGGATGAATAATAGGCTCAAATATCTTTTAGGGCAGAAGAAAGGAATTTATAGGCGTATCAAAGGAGGTGAGGGTCATCTTACGAATCAGTATATTGACATTAAGAGGGACGTTAAAAGGGGATAAGAAAAGCTAAGCGGACTACGAAATTAAAGTTGCTAGGGATTCGAAAACTAACCCAAAAGTTTTTTCCAGGTGTATAGAACAAAAGTTAGAGATAAGATAGGTCCCCTTAAAAATAATTATGGGTATCTTACTGACAAAGAGAATGAAATGTGCTCTGTTCCACAGGGATCAGTCTTAGGCCCATTGTTATTTATAATATATATCAATGACCTTGATGAGGGAATTACTAGTGATATGAGCAAATTCGCCGACGACACGAAGATAGGTAGGATAATTGATTCAAACATAGATGTCATAGAACTTCAGGAAGATTTAGACAAACTTAATTCGTGGTCAGAAAAGTGGCAGATGCAGTTCAATGTAGATAAATGCAAGGTTCTGAAGCTCGGGAGTGTCCATAACCCAAGCACTTATAAGTTAAATAACGTAGAACTTAGCCATACAGATTGCGAGAAGGACTTGGGGTGATGGTAGCAGCACCTTAAACCAAGACAGCAATGCCTAAGCGTCGTAATAAGGCAAATAGATTACTGGGATTTATATCAAGAAGTGTTAGCAACAGAAGTCCAGAGGTTATATTACAGCTTTATACATCATTAGTAAGGCCTCACCTAGATTACGCAGCTCAGTTCTGGTCTCCATATTACAGAATGGACATAAATTCGTTAGAAAACATTCAGCGTAGAATGACTAAATTAATACATAGCATTAGAAATCTTCCTTACGAAGAAAGATTGAAGACCCTAAAATTACATTCACTTGTAAGACGTAGAATGAGGAGACATGATCGAGGTATACAAGTGGAAAATGGGTATTAACAAAGGGGATATAAATAAGGTCTGAGGATATCTCTCCAAGAGAGAACCCGCAATAATGGATTCAAGTTAGATAAGTTTAGATTTAGAAAGGATATAGGAAAGTATTGGTTTGGAAATAGGGTAGTTGATGAGTGGAACAGTCTGCCTAGTAGGGTTATTGAAGCTAAGACCTTGGGTAGTTTCAAATTTAGGTTGGATAAATTCATGAGTGAGAGGGTTGGATTTGAGTGGGACTCGCGCATGAGTGGGTAGAATTGTCAAAGCTTATTTCTTGGGTAGCATTGAAAATTGGGTTGAGCAAATATTCTGTTAGTGGGACGGATTGTGAAGGACCTGCCTAGTATGGGCCAACAGGCCTGCTGCAGTGTTCCTCCTTTCTTATGTTCTTATGTTCTATTTTTAATAATTATTTTCTCTCGGTTTTCACTCAGGAAGACACTAATAATATAAGAACATAAGAACATAAGAAAGGAGGAACACTGCAGCAGGCCCTTGGCCCATACTAGGCAGGTCCTTCACATTCCATCCCACTAACAGAATATTTGTTCAACCTAATTTTCAATGCTACCAAGAAATAAGCTTTGATAATTTATTTACTCATGTGCAATTCCCACTCAAATCCAACCCCTTTCACTCATGAATTTATCCAACATAAATTAAAACTACCCAAGGTCCTTGCTTCAAT
>WNWK01050514.1:0-12802 GCA_009830355.1 Cherax destructor | reverse complement strand
GGGAAGCTGTGTTTCTTTACATACGTATTTTAATTGTCATATCTTAAATCTTACTGACTTACTGATTTGACTGACTTACTGTCTTGACTGAATAACTTACTGACTTGACTGAATAACTTACTGACTTGACTGAATAACTTACTGACTTGACTGAATAACTTACTGATCTGACTGAATAACTTACTGATCTGACTGAATAACTTACTGACTTGACTGAATAACTTACTGACTTGACTGAATAACTTACTGACTTGACTGAATAACTTACTGACTTGACTGAATGACTTGACTGAATAACTTACTGACTTGACTGACTGGATGACTTGACTGACTTGACTGAATGACTTACTGACTTGACTGAATGACTTTCTGACTTGACTGAATGACTTTCTGACTTGACTGAATGACTTTCTGACTTGACTGAATGACTTACTGACTTGACTGAATGACTTACTGACTTGACTGAATGACTTACTGACTTGACTGAATGACTTACTGACTTGACTGAATGACTTACTGACTTGACTGAATGACTTACTGACTTGACTGAATGACTTGACTGACTGAATGACTTTAAGTTAGACTTTTTCACTGAAGAGGACCCTGAAATGGTGTCTAGAGCAGCTGATACCTTTCCGTCAGTTGTATAATACTGCAGGGTAAAATTGAACAGAAATCCATTACAGAATTTATGCATACTCCAGTACAACCATCGTCTTCAGTACCAGAACCTCTATCATCCACCTCAGCCCAGTAGGGCCACAACATAACTCTCCACTCTCTTCACAATCATCTACAAACACCAGCACCCACAATTTAAGGTAAGAAATACAGTGGACCCCCGAGTTTCGTAAGGTTCTTATTTCGTAAACCGTGTTTCGTAAGCTTTTTTTTATTTCGAGAATCGTAAACTGGCTCGTGTTTCGTAACGTATTAGACCTGTCCGCCTGCTCCGTGCCTGCGCAGGATGCAGGTCGCCGCCAGTGAAGCGTTGTTTACCATTGAGAGAACATTACCCAGCGCGCTCTTTCAAACATTCACAATACATTTGGTGTCCTTTTTTGGTGGTTTAGTGATTGTCACTGTGAAATAAGTCACCATGGGTCCAAAGAAGCTTACTAGTGGCACCCCTGTGGTAAAGAAAGTGAGGAACACCATCGAACTGAAGAAAGAGATTATAGAAAAATATGAGTGACGTACATCTGAGTGAGCTTGCCAGGATGTACAAGAAAACCCCATCTACTATCAGCTCTATCCTGGCAAAGAGAAATGAGATCAAGGAAGCTAATGTTGCAAAAGGGGTTGATATGTTAACGAAAAATAGATTAAAAACAGTGGATGAGGTTGAGAAGTTGTTGTTGGTGTGGATCAATGAAAAACAGAGAGCGGGTGATAGTATTTCCATGGTGATAATTTGTGAAAAGGCAAGGAAGTTGCATGCAGATCTTGTCAAGACAATGCCTGGAACCAGTGGTGAGGCGAGTGATTTTAAAGCCAGCAAAGGCTGGTTTGACAGGTTTAAGAAACGTAGTGGCATACACAGTGTTGTGAGACATGGTGAGGCAGCCAGCTCAGACAAACGTGCAGCTGAAAAATTTGTGAAGGAATTCCAGGGGTTCATAGAGGCTGAACAATTCCTCCCCCAACAAGTGTTTAACTGTGATGAAACAGGCCTGTTTTGGAAAAAAATGCCCAACAGGACCTTCATTACTCAGGAGGAAAAGGCACAGCCAGGACACAAGCCTATGAAAGACAGGCTAACTCTTATGATGTGTGCCAATGCCAGTGGTGATTTTAAAGTGAAGCCTTTACTGGTGTATCACTATGAAAATCCCAGACCCTTCAGGAATCACAGTGTTGACAAGTATAATTTGTGTGTGCATTGGAAGGCTAACACCAAGGCATGGGTCACTATGGAAATTTTCAAGGAATGGGTGACTGGAGTGTTTGGCCCTAGTGTCAAGAAATACCTCTTGGAAAAGAAATTGCCACTCAAGTGCCTCCTGGTACTGGACAATGCTCCTGCTCACCCTCACAACTTGCAAGAGTGTTTGTCTGACAAGTTTAGTTTCATCAGAGTGAAGTTCTTGCCTCCTAACACCACTCCTCTCATCCAGCCCATGGACCAGCAGGTCTTTTCCAACTTCAAGAAACTGTACACCAAAGCAGTGTTTGAAAAGTGCTTTGAAGTGACCTCGGACACTGAGTTGACCCTAAGAGAGTTCTGGAAAGATCACTTCAATATTGTGCATTGCATATGCCTTATAGGTAAGGCTTGGGAGGGAGTGACTTCCAGGACTTTGAACTCTGCTTGGAGACCATTGTGGCCAGGTTGTGTCCAACAGAGGGATTTTGAAGGATTTGAGTCTGACCCTGACCCTGACGACCCTGTGCCTGTTGTGGAAGATATTGTGGCATTGGGGAACAGCCTGGGGTTGGAGGCGAGTGGTGAGGATGTGAAAGAGTTGGTGGAGGCCCACAGGGTAGAGCTAACAACTGAAGAGGTGCAAGAGCTTCATCTGGAACAGCAACAGACCACAGCTGAGGTTATTGCTTCAAAGGAGGAGGGTGAGAGACAGAAGGAGGTGCCTTCTTCAGTGATTAAGGAGATGTGTACAAAGTGGAATGAGTTGCAGACATTTGTTGAAAGACACCACCCTGAGCAAGCTGAAATGAGCCTTCTGTGCAGCCACTTCAGTGACAGAGCTATGTCGCACTTCAGGAAAGTGTTGAAGAGTCGCCAGAAACAGAGGACTCTGGACAGTTACTTTACCAGGCAGGGGTCTAGTGACTCTCAAGCTGGTCCTAGTGGCATTAAAAGACCAAGAAGGGAAGTAACCCCAGAGAGGGACTTGTTACCTGAAGTCCTTTTGGAGGGGGATTTCACTTCCAACCACTAACACCCTGCCCCTGTCAGCAACTCTACCTTCCAGATGCCTGTAACTCTTCAATAAAGGTAAGTAAATGTATATATATATATATATATATATATATATATATATATATATATATATATATATATATATATATTGATGAAGGAAAAAGGTGAGTGGTGCATTGAGGTATCTGTGGAGACAAAAACGTTATCCATGGAGGCAAAGAAGGGAATGTACGAAAGTATAGTGGTACCAACACTCTTATATGGGTGTGAAGCATGGGTTGCAAATGCTGCAGCGAGGGGAGGCTGGAGGCAGTGGAGATGTCCTGTCTAAGGGCAATGTGTGGTGTAAATATTATGTAGAAAATTCGGAATGTGGAAATTAGGAGAAGGTGTGGAGTTACTAAAAGTATTTGTCAGAGGGCTGAAGAGGGGTTGTTGAGGTGGTTTGGTCATTTAGAGAGAATGGATCAAAGTAGAATGACTTGGAGCGTATAAATCTGTAGGGGAAGGAAGGCGGGGTAGGGTCGTCCTAGAAAGGTTGGAGGGAAGGGGTAAAGGAGGTTTTGTGGGCAAGGGCTTGGACTTCCAGCAAGCATGTGTGAGCGTGTTAGATAGGAGTGAATGGAAACGAATGGTTTTGGGACATGACGATCTGTTGGAGTGTGAGCAGGGTAACATTGTGTGAAGGGATTCAGGGAAACCAGTTAATTGATTTAGTTGGACTTGAGTCCTGGAAATGGGAAGTACAATGCCTGCACTTTAAAGGAGGGGTCTGAGATAGTGACAGCTGGGAGGGACTTTTCTCAGCTGTCGTATCTGAGCTCCTCTGCAAAGACAGTGATTATGTATGAGTGTGGTGAAAGTGTTGAATGATGATGAAAGTTTTTTCTTTTTGGGGATTTTCTTTCTTTTTGGGTCACCCTGCCTCGGTGGGAGACGGCCGACTTGTTGAAAAAACAAAAAAAAAACAAATATATTGTTTTTAATTATTTTGCATGAATATTTTTTTGTGGAACGGATTAATTGTATTTACATTACTTCTTATGGGAAATAATGGTTCGAATTTCGTAAACTTCGTGTTAAGTAATAGCTCCTGGAACGGATTAATTACGATACTCGGGGGTCCACTGTACTATTATATCTAATGCTTTTGTAGTCGTAAGCAGTAAAAAAAACATAATGCATCATGACAATGAACTACAGTTACATATTCCTCTTATTTTTGTAAGATCTGTTGGTCTAAAATAATGTTCTTTGGCATTTTAGGGGCTTCCAGGAACGTAACCCTATTTTTCCAATAAGTTCTTCAGTTCATCTAAAACGGTTTTACCTAACATGGCGTTTTCAGGAACGTAACTACTATGTTAAATGATGGTCTACTGTAACTTAAGTGGCCTGTGAGACCAAAGTAAGATGCATTGTACATATATACACTCGTATACAACACAAAAACTGCACAAACATTATTATCATATTGTTTACAAAACTTGTTTACACAAACCAACAATACAAAAAATTGTTTATTACTATTGTTCTATAGTATATACAGTAGAACGTCATTTAGCACGATAGTTACGTTCCTGAAAAAGTTGTGTTAGATAATTTCGTGTTAAATAATTAAAAGAACTAATGGGAAAAATAGGGTTACGTTCCTGGGAGTCCCCAAAAAGCCAAACAAGTTTTTTTTAGACCAACAGATCTTACAAAAATAAAAGTGAATATGTAATTGTAGTTCATTATCGTGATGTATTATGTTGTTTTTACTGCTTAAGACTACAAATGTAATAGAAATAATAGTATTTACCTTAAATTGTGGGTGCTGGTGTTTGTGGATGATTGTGAAGAGAGTGGAGAGTTATGCTGTGGCCTACAGGGCTGAGGTGGATAGTAGAAGTTCTTGAACTGAAGTCGATGGTTGAACTGAGTGTCTAACTTGTAGTCATTCGTAAGCAGAGTCAGTAAGTCAGTCAAGCCCATGCATCAAGCATAGTAAGTCAGCAAGCTTCATGCAACTCAGTAAGTCATAGTTCAGTAAGTCAGTCAAGTCATTCATAGTCAGTCCTTCAGTAAGTCAGTCAAGCCATTCAGTAAGTCAGTCAAGCATTCAGTAAGTCAGTCAAGCATTCAGTAAGTCAGTCAAGCTCATTCAGTAAGTCAGTCAAGCCATTCAGTAAGTCAGTCAAGCCATTCAGTAAGTCAGTCAAGCATTCAGTAAGTCAGTCAAGCATTCATAAGTCAGTAGCATTCAGTAAGTCGCAAGTCATTCAGTAAGTCAGTCAAGCATTCAGTAAGTCAGTCAAGTCATTCAGTAAGTCAGTCAAGTCATTCAGTAAGTCAGTCAAGTCATTCAGTAAGTCAGTCAAGTCATTCATTAAGTCAGTCAAGTCATTCAGTAAGTCAGTCAAGTCATTCAGTAAGTCAGTCAAGCATTCAGTAAGTCCAGTAATTCAGTAAGTCAGTCATTCAGTAAGTCAGTCAAGCCATTCAGTCAAGTCATCAGTAAGTCAAGTCATTCAGTAAGTCAGTCAAGTCATTCAGTAAGTCAGTCAGCATTCAGTAAGTCAGTCAAGTCATTCAGTAAGTCAGTCAAGTCATTCAGTAAGTCAGTCAAGTCATTCAGTAAGTCAGTCAAGTCATTCAGTAAGTCAGTCAAGCATTCAGTAAGTCAGTCAGTATCAGTCAAGCATTCAGTAAGTCAGTCAAGCCATTCAGTAAGTCAGTCAAGCTTCAGTAAGTCAGTCAAGTATTCAGTAAGTCAGTCAGCATTCAGTAAGTCAGTCAAGCCATTCAGTAAGTCAGTCAAGCATTCAGTAAGTCAGTCAAGTCATTCAGTAAGTCAGTCAAGTCATTCAGTAAGTCAGTCAAGTCATTCAGTAAGTCAGTCGCATTCAGTAAGTCAGTCATTCAGTAAGTCAGTCAAGTCTAGTAAGTCAGTCAAGTCATTCAGTAAGTCAGTCAAGTCATTCAGTAAGTCAGTCAAGTCATTCAGTAAGTCAGTCAAGTCATTCAGTCAAGTCATTCAGTCATTCAAGTTAGTCAGTCATTCAGTCAGTCAGTCATTCACTCAGTCAGTCAGTCACAAAACTTATGTTTACATCTTTTTATGTGTACAAAGTAACACTTCATTACGGCCACGGTTTATGTCTTGTCTAATATCTTTGTTTTCTTCGTTAATTCAAGATCAAAACACAATTCACTCTTATTCTTCACAAACACAGCTGGCTTGTAGCCAGGACTTCTTGACGCGTATGAAATACGTACGAATGCTGGGATGGTGGGGTCCGTGGTGGCTGGGTAAGGCGGGTGGTGTCTGCTGAACCACAACAGTAGTAGTAACAAGACTGCTTGTGAGAATGGTTATTTGTTTTTCCTTCCCACAAACTGTAAGTAAGTTTATTCAGGTATACACAGATACAGTTACGAAGATTATCATACATAGCAGCATATGTGTAGAGAACCTAGGATAACCCAAAAAAGTCAGAGTGACAGTATTTCCATTGACTGACTTGGGTTATCCTAGGTTCTGTACACATATGCTGCTATGTATGATAATGTATGTAACTGTACTCACCTAATTGTGGTTGCAGGGGTCGAGACTCAGCTCCTGGCCCCGTGTATCTGAATAAACTTACAGTTTGCAGGAAGTAAAAACAAATTCCCTTTTCCTCAAAGCATGAGGATTCTTAGGCAGTAAATAACCATGCGCTCAAAATTTTTCCCATCCTGCCGAACCGTGTAATATCATCTTTACGTCGTGTAAGATGATAATGTGTCGCAAATCTTAAATCGTGCAATACCGGTAACGTGCAACATAATCTCGTAGCTAAATGACGTTCTACTGTATACAAATGTACAGTCACTGGACACTTTCCTAGAACTGCTGCAGCTTGTGGAATTCTTTGAAACCTGGGTTGTTTATGGACAGTGGTATTTTGCACTCCTCACATATAAAACGATTGTCTCTGCATTTTTGTGGGTGTTTTGTGGTATGTGCACAGACATAACACCTCTTCTGAGCAGTTTTCTTGAAAGTAGTAGGAGGCAGTTGTATCAGGTAGTGATCACCAGGCCTCAGACGAGAGGGTGTGTGTTGATAATTTCGTAGGCGCTTGTCTATTGCAGGTGTTGTTACTTGGTATTTGAATATTATTTGTCTGATGACTGACAAACAAAACTAACCATATTTTGGTTTGTTGTTGGTCTTCAACTTGTACATGTTATAAGCATTCAGCATGGAAATGTCAAGGAGATGGAAAAAGAGTTTTATGTACCACTTATAACTCTTGCAAACACAAATCAGCAAACCCAGTCTGCATGTCACATTTGTCCACTAAGTGCATATTGAGGTTGTAGTCCATCACAGTTGCAGGTTATAGAATGGGTTCATTGGTCTCTCTATTCTGCTTACCACTGTCTGCCTTTTCATGTCGGTGAACTGATGTCAACAATGTGACATCACATTTGTCATGCCACCGAAATGCCATGATGTCATTGGCAGCAAACGCTTGCACCTCATCTCTATGAGTGCCTGCGTCGAACCTAGGCATATGCTTATGGTTTCCACGCACTGTGCCACACATATCTGTCATGTTCACTCGCAAGAAATCACTGAGTAAGGGGCTTGTGTACCAGTTATCAGTATAGTATAATATATTCCCCTTACCAAGATATGGTTCCATCATTGTTCTAACCACATCATCAGAGATACCCAATAGCTTCCTGGTATCTTGCAATGTATTACTGCCAGTGTACACAATTATATCCAATACAAGACCACATTTGCAATCACAGTACAAATAACTTTGTACCAAAGCGTTTCCTCTTGCTTGGTATATACTGCTTGAACGACAGTCTGCCTTTGAACAAAATCAAAGACTCATCAATAACAAGCTTCCTGAAGGGATAAAAATACATACAGAACTTTTGTTTCAGGTACATAAACACATTCCTGATCTTATATAACCTGTCGTTTCTGTCAGGCCTTGTTTTGTCTGAGAAGTGTAGCATACGTAACGGTAGCACAAATTGACTCACTGGTATAATGTGGGTTGAAATCAGGCAGTCTGTCGACCAGTATGTGGTGACAGTGTGCTTATACACATGTGGCATAATCATTATTGTGGCAAAGAACAGATACATCTCTGCCACAGTTGTGTCCTTCCACTGGTGTAGGCGTGATCTTGGTGAAAGTATTGTGTTTGCCATGGTGTACTCGTAGTATGTGTCGCTTTCCTGACAATAATTTCCATCAGGGGTTCAGCAAAGAATAACTCAAAACATTCCAGTTCAGTGGCATTGTTCCCAAGTGTACATGATGGCCGTAGTCCACTTTGACTTTCATCAAAGTGATGGGGATTGGGAACAAAATTGGCAGCTTGCTGCCAATCCCAGGTGTGGTCTGCTGGTGGATACTGGATATTGACAGATGGTTGTGGAGGTTGGTGTGGTGGGTGGGTGGATGAGGGTGAGCTGACTCAGCGGCATGGGTAGCAGCATGGGCCAGCTGCTGGTGACTCATGTCTGGCACCACCATCTGATGATGCATGTACATTTTTGATCCCCATTGTAACAATATCACCTTCATTTTAACTATCACTTCCTGTTGTATGCCCACAGGATGTACTCTGAGATGTACTCCTTACCCTTGGAAAAGCATATGACACTCTACCGGAGGGCATGTAGCGTCGTATATACTGACGATTCACTGGAGAATATTTCACTTCACTCGTTACTGGAACTGTTTTCAAAAGCTTGGAGATCATATTCACTATCACTACCATCACTACTGCTCATATCTGTGTCCTGGACACTGGAAAATATGAGTTTCCTCCTTTGTTCTGGTACAACTGAACGTGAACAAGACGCCACAGCACCGTAGGTGGAATGTTGAGGGTCATCTGGGTTTTCATCACTATTACCACTATTATGTTTATTATTTTCGGTAACAAACTCACCAAAACCCTGGAATTCATCTTCACTGACACTTCCATCTGTGTTTGAACTGTCACTTGGGAACAAAAGAGTCCCAATTTGCTGAGGAGTGAGGTGTTTCTTACCACAAGACATGGTGAACAAGTGGTACTGAAATGGCGTTCCCACAATGCAAAACTGGCTCCACGATTTTTTTCCTACTGCTTACTCTGACCGTGCAGACCCATTCTCTCACATGTAGGCCTACCAGTTTTCTCTCGCTCAATTTGAAGGTGCTAGAATTTACGCGTTCAAGTACGTGACCGACCCTGGCTGCAATAATAATAATAATACAGTGGACCCCCGGAAATCGGCCGTAATCTGTTCCAGGAGCTAGTCCTAAAATCAAACTGTCCGATTTCTGAACCCTTATTTCCCATAAGAAATAATGTAAATACAATTAATCCATTCCAGACACCCAAAAATATTCACAAAAAATAAATTTTATTGAGAGTAACTATAGTTTTACATACACAAAACACATAATAACAAAACATAATAACACATAATACAACAACAAATAATAATAAATAACATAATAAATAACATTTACTTACCTTTATTGAAGAGTCTTGCTGGCATCTGGAAGATATGGAGGAGGAGAGGGTGAGGGCTTAGTGTTTGGAATGGGAATCCCCCTCCATAAGGACTTCAGGTATCAAAGTCCTATCTGGGGTTACTTCCCTTCTTGGTCTTTTAATGCCACTAGGACCAGCTTGAGAATCACTAGACCCCTGTCGCACAAAATAACTGTCAAAAGTCTTCAGTTTCTGGTGCCTCTTTAACATGTTCCTAAAGTGCATTATGGCTCTGTCACTGAACTGGTTGCAGAGATGGCTTATTTCAACTTGCTCAGGGTGTTTTTTTTCAACAAATGTCTGTACCATATTCCATATTGAACAAATTTCCTTAATCTCTGAAGAAGGCACCTCACCTTGTCCATCTTCCTCCTCCTGTGAAGCAATTTCCTCTACTGTGGTCTAATGCTGTTGGAGATGAAGCTCTTGCAGCTCTTCAGTGGTTAGCTCTACCCTGTGATCCTCCATCAACTCTTCCACATCCTTGCCACTAACCTCCAACCCCAGGGACTTGCCCAATGCCACAGTACCTTTCACAACAGGCACAGGGTCGTCAGGGTCAGAGTCAGCCTCAAACCCTTCAAAATCCCTCTGTTGGACACAGTCTGGCCACAATTGTCTCCAAGCAGAGTTCAAAGTCCTGGAAGTCATTCCCTCCCAAGCCTTACCTATTAGGCTTATGCAATGGAGCACATTCTGAGACAGTGTAGCATTGTTTCTGGTTGAGTGAACATTATCCTGCGAGTTCATACAAAACATTTCTTAACAATTCATTGTTTTTGGCCCTTGATTATTGTGTGTGACTGCTAAATAAGCCACTATGGGCCCAAAGAAAGCTCCTAGTGCCAGTCCTTTAGTAAAGAAAGTGAGGAGCAATATAGAATTAAAGAAAGAAATCATTGCAAATTATCAAAGTGGAGTCTAAAAAGGCTATAGTGCCAGCCAGCGATAAAGTGTGCACTAACAGTGCAGCAAGTGTTAAGCGATTAGCGATAGAAAAATGACGAGAGGAAACTTAACTCCTCCATTGTTGTTTGAGGAATATAGGGGCACTGACAAGAATGCCGCCCTCTGCCACCATCTCCTCCAAGGTAAGTGTAAATACAGTGGACCCCCGGCTAATGAAAAAAATTAATTCCAGAAGCCTGCTCAAGTGCCATTACCGAACAAATTTACTTCCTTAAGAAATAATGTCACGTAGGTTAGTCTATTTCAGACCCCCAAAAATACACTTCCACAAGCACTTAAAATATTATACTTACATAATTGTACGATTTCCGGGGTGTTCGTTAGCCGGGGGTTCACTGTATGTATTTCTTATTTATAAAGTGTAAA
Source organism: Cherax destructor (assembly GCA_009830355.1). NCBI lineage: Eukaryota > Metazoa > Arthropoda > Malacostraca > Decapoda > Parastacidae > Cherax > Cherax destructor. The sequence goes on along the minus strand of WNWK01050514.1, from coordinate 2,038 downwards.
TATTTCTTATTTATAAATTAAAGTGTAAATATTTCTTATTTACAAATTAAAGTGTAAATATTTCTTATTTATAAATTACATACATTGTTTCAGTGTGAATACTGGTGGTGCCTCCACCACCACCACCATATGTACGGCTTATGGTCAGTGGCCCTTATAAACCCAGCAACAATAATGCCATCACCAGTCCTCACATTCGTAATAACATACAGTGGTCCCTCGAATAACGGTCTTAATCCGTTCCAGGAGCTAGACCTTAACACGAATTGCTTGTAATTCGAAACCTTATTTCCCATAAGAAATAATGTAAATGCAATTAATCCGTTCCACCCAATAATATTCACAAAAAATACATTTTAATTATAGTTCTACATACACAAAACAACATTATTAACACATATGTAATTATAAATACATACATAATAAATAATACAGTGGAACCCCGAGTAACCTAAAAACTTCATTCCAGAAGCCTGCTCAAGTGCCATTACTGAACGAATTTACTCCCTTAAGAAATAATGTCAAATAAGTTAGTCCATTTCAGACCTCCAAAAATACACTTACAAAAGCACTTAGAATATTATACTTACATAATTGTACGATTTCTGGGGTGCTCGTTACTCGGGTTCCACTGTATCTACAACAAATAATAAATAACATTTACTTACCTTTATTGAAAGAGTTGCTGGCATCTGAAGATAGGGAGGAGTACAGGGAGGGTGTTAGTGTTTGGAAGGGAATCCCCACTCCTGCCTTCCTGCTACACTCTCTGCATGCCTCACACTCTTGTATGCCTGCTACACCCTGCATGCCTGCAACACTCCCTCATGCCTGTACCTCCCTGCATGCCTGCTACACTACCTCCATGCCTGCTACACTCCCTGCATGCCTGCTACGCTACTTGCATGCCTGCTATACTCCCTGCATGCCTGCTCACTCCCTGCATGAATGCTACACTCCCTGCATGAATGCTACACTCCTGCATGAATCCTACACTCCCTGAATGAATGCACACTCCCTGCATGAATGCTACACTCCCTGCATGCCTGCTACACTCCGCATGCCTGCCATCTCTGCATGAATGCTCACTCTCTCATGAATGCTAAACTCCCTGCTTAATGCTACACTCCCTGCATGAATGCTACCTCCCTGTATGAATGCTACACTCCCTGCATGAATGCTACACACCCTGCATGCCTGCCCCTTGGGTGCCACTAGGAAGCCTTTTGGGCCCCTGGTGACTTATTTTTAAAATGACAATCACTGAACCACCAATGAACACAACAAAAATATTGTGAATTTTGAAAAAAACCCCGGGGGTTTTTCCCAGTGGTAAACAAACCCGATGGGTCCGGCCAAGCGCAGGCAGGCGGGGTCTGGTCAAGCTACAAGGGGTGGCCTCCAGGGGGGAAAAATTTAAAAAAAGTGCTTTACAGAATTCACCGCTATCGGAACCCGCAAAAAAGAGAAACCCCGTATTTATTCATTCAAAATTTTTATATCATGTTTCTGTTTATTAATATTGTTTTTTATGTCATATTTGATGGTTTTGATAGATAAATAAACTGTGGCTGTATTAGTGTCAAATTAAGCATTTTGTCCTGCCCCCAAACAAAAACTGCCTCCCTCTCTCCCCTCTTCATCTTCCATACCCCAAAAAAGAGTCACCAATAAAAAGGGAAGTGTGTTTTAAAAAGTTCATTTTTATGTTATTATGTTTATATTTATTAATATTTTTTCTGTATGTAAATCTATATTTCTAAAAACTATATATCTAAATGGGCTAATCTAATTTACATTATTCCTTTGGGGAAAAATTTTCGTAACGGCCGAAAGCATTCTGGAACAAAATAATGGCTAATCCGGGGCCCTGTTTCCCCCCCGGGTGTCTGAAACAAATTTTTTTACATTATTTCTTATGGGGGAAAAGTTTTAGTTTTCGATGTTTAGTTTTTGTCGATCCCCTGGGGGATTCAAACAAAAAGGGGGGTTGACTGTAGTACTCTTAAGTGATACTTTTAAAAGTATACTTTAAGTA
>WNWK01050513.1:0-12803 GCA_009830355.1 Cherax destructor | reverse complement strand
CTGGAAGGATCACTGATATTCCATTGCATGGGCCCTTATAGAAAAAGCTTGGCGGGGAGTGACTTCCAGGACGATGAACTCTGCTTGGAGAAATTTTGGCCAGATTGTGTCCCAGAGGGGATTTTAAAGGGGTTTTGGGGGCTGACCCTGAGGAGCCTATGGAAGTTGTGGAAAGTATTGTGGCTTTGGGGGGGAAATGGGGTTGGAGGGAGTAGCCAGGATGGGGAAGAGTTGGTGGGGGACCACAATGAAGATCTAACCACTGAAGAGCTGCAAGAGCTTGAGCTGCAACACCATCAAACCACAACTCAGGAAATTGCTTCAGTGGAGGAAGAGATGTAAGGTGCCTTCTTCAGAGATTAAGGAGATTTGTGGAATGTGAAGTAGGGCATTCATTTGTGGAGGAACATCACCCTGAAAAAGATGTTGCAATCCATCTCATCAAATGTTCAATGAAATTTTTTTTCCCTTTTTGGGGACATTTTAAAGAGCTGCCAGACACAGAGCTCTCGGGACAGATATTTAGTGCCACAGGTGTGCAGTGACTCTCAAGCTGGTCCTAGGGGATTAAAAGACAAAAAAGGGGAAGTGACCCAAGATGAGGACTTGGTCCCTAGAGTCCTTATGGGGGGGTTTCCCCCTTCCCAAAAATTGGGGTCTATTCCCTCCCCCCCTCTCTTCCATCCAGCAACATCAGTCTTCAAAAAGAAAAATACAAGTTCATTCATTTGTGCATGTAAATCTATTTTTAGGGCCCCCAAAAAAAAAATTTTCCAAACTTCTGGGTTTCGGGAACGGATTAATTGAATTTCCATTATTTCTTATGGGGTATTTTTGGTTTTGCCTATTTTGGGTTTTAGTTGATCTATCTGGAAAGGATTAAACACAAAAACCAAGGGATGATTTGGGTGTATTTTTGGGGTCTAAACAGACTAATCTAATTTACATTATTCCTTATGAGAACAAATTTGTTAGGTAACAGCACTTGAACAGCCTTCTGGAACGAAGAAAGTTCGAAACTTGGGGTACCACTGTACTCTGGTTTAAAACTGGCAAATTTGCTACAGTGTGCATTCATTAAGCCCCTCTTCTACCAGATCATTAATCTGTGGTTGGGACATGTATTTGGAAAACACCCAAATTCTTAAAATCTACTTAGAGTAGATTTAATTTAAAAAGACTTAAATTTTCAAGAATCTTCCTACTCTTGTAGCCCGGCCATCCAGGCTCATCTGGTGATAACCTGGCAACCAGGCTGTTGCTGCTGGGGGTCTGTGCTCCACAGCCTGGTTGATCGACACCTGGTAAAATACTTGTCCCGTTTTCTTGAAGACTTCTACACTTGTTCCAGATTTTTTATATCTTCTGGTAAGGTGTTGAATATTCTGGGGCTACAAATGTTGATAGTGTTTCCATATTGTGCCCACCACCCCCCTGTTTTTTCACTGGGTTTATTTTGAACTTCCATATCTCTACCCAGTATGTTGTTATGGCAGTGTGCAGATTTGGGACCAGGCCCTTGAGTACTTTACAGGATATATTATGTATCTCCCCCCCTAAAAGTGGGTTCCTTGGCTGGTGGGGGGCTCTTGATCTAGGGAATTGGATTTGTGCTTTGGTTGCCTGAATATCTTCCACACCCCCCCAAACAGGTGCTGTATAACCTACGGGTTTAGCGCTCCCCTTGATTAAAATATAAAATATGTATCTCTCTTCCGCCCAGTGAGTACATGTTCAAGACTTTAAGGCATTCCCAGTACAGTGGCCCCTTCACTAATGAGTTTAATCCATTCCATGACCTTGCTCGTAACTGGATTTCTTGTTTTCAGTCAATTTTCCTCATTTAAATTAATTTAAATGTAATTAATCCTTTCCCAATGGAATTCCAGGCACCAAAAAATACTAAAATTTCCCCTAATATAACTTATTTATCTATCACAATTCATCTATTATGACATAATAAACAATATTAATAACATGGAAACATGATATATACACTAGAATGAATGAAATATTACGTGAGTAGTGTTAGTGGAGGCGGAGGGAGCGGCCATTGATGATGTGGTGTATAGGGCCACCACGGGGCCACCTGCTCCTGGATCCCTTTCCCCATGCTTTTATAAAAACACTGAGGTTTGTAAGGCAAACTCCATTAGATCGCCCTTTTTTCTATCACTTAATGGCTTAATTGCTACACCCCTAATGCACACCTAGTTTGTGTTTATGTATGATTTCCTGCTTTAATTCCAAAAAACATCTTCTTTTTCTTCTCAGACTGTCCTTTTCACCCTTTTTTAAGACCCATGGTAAGAAAAGAAGAAATTTCGCAAAATAACTGCAAAACAATGAAAACATGAGAATTTCCCTCCCTCCCTGAGCGGGGATGTTTTTACACACTGCCATCTTGTGGTGGCGATCTGAAACTCACTTTATATTATAATTACGGGGATTTTATTTTTTTTAGAAAGCGTTAATCCTTAAAAAATTTATCTTTAAAAATTTTAAATAACAGTCCTTTCCCCCAAAATTCCCAAAAAATTTTAAAAAAAACTTCAAAAATGGGTTTTGGGGCCCCAAAAATTTTAGAATTTTTTAAAAGTAGATTTTATTAATTTTTTTCAATTTCTTATTAACTATTAACCTAACCAAATAAAACCCCAAAGGGCACAAAAATTTTAAAAAATAAAAGTAGCATTTTTTTTCCCAAATGTTTTTAATATTAAATAACAATATAAAACCTAAAAATGAAAATACATACTGTTTAATAGTTAGGGGCAAAGGCCCAAAATTTTAGATTTTTAAAAACAATTAAGGCCCAAATTTTTAATTAAAAAATTAGTTAATTAAAAATTTTTTTTTTTTTAAAAAAAAAAAAAAAAAACACACATTTAAATAAGCAGTTTATAAAGTAGTATTTTCTTTGTAAAAAGTAAAAAAGGTATGAAAAAACAAATTATTGTGGGTGCATGTGGAATTTCAAAATGACAGTATTTTTTGTTTTTGGTTGGGTATACGGGGCATCCTGGCTGGCCTCCCTTTCCAAAAGGGGCCCTTAAACCGGGGGTTGGCTGGAGTAAGCCCGGCCTTTTTTACCCTTTTGTTTGGGCAGAATGTATGTGCCAGAGGTAAGAGTTAAAATATAAAAGAGCAGCCATCAAAACCCTTGGATTTACAGTGTGTCAAGACATTTTGAGAGTAAAAGTAATGTTGGGGAAAAAAGTGTTAATTGTGGGCAGGGGGGCCCAAGTGGTTTTGGGGAATGGGTTATGATTGGGACCTGTATATATCTCTCGAATATAGTACTTTTTTTTATAATAGTTTTTTTAAAACCTTTGAGAGAAAGGGGTGAAAGATGTCAGATACAGAAAACCTAATCATGAATGAAATTTACCCTAGTCTATAAGTTTTTTTAACCCAGAACCCCCCAAAACGTAAAACAGGGTCCCCAAAGTTACGATATTTTTCGTTCGAGAATGCTGTTCAAGTGCCATTACCAAACGAATTTATCCCCATAAGGAATAATGTAAAATAGACTAGCCCTTTTTTACCCCCCCAAAAAATAAAACTTACAAAAGCTTTTAAAAAAATAAATTTAAATTTAAAAGGGCGATTTTGGGGACCATCGAATCGAGGTACCCCCAACGTTACTACCCCAGTGCCCCGAATTTTTTGGAAAAAAAAAAAATTCTAGAAATAAAGAGCACTTTTTTCTAAGTGTTATAGGAAAAAAAAAATTTTGAGGCTCAGTACTTACCGATATATGAGGCCGAGAAGTTGGCACTAAGGTTTCACCTGGCGGAACAGAGTCCCCACGGGAAGTGTTGCCGATATCCCTTTTTTTTCTCATTTTTATATTTTTTTTATATAATTTTTATGTTCTGATAATTAAAATTTATAGTAGTTCTTGTCATTTCGTAACCAATCTTTTTTCTAACACTAATATTGGGTACTAAAATTGTACTCAAATTGTCACAAACACACGGGAAGGGGACTTTTACACCTGCCTTGGTCTTTTTATTATTGTCTAGGAATATATACAAAGTATTTATAGCCCCAGCAATTTTTTTGGAGGGGGAGTACAGTGGACCCCGAGTATCATAATTAATCCGTTCCAGGAGCTATTATTTTTAACACAAAAAGAAAGAACCCCAAACCCCCTTTTTTCCCATAAGAAATAATGTAAATACAATTAATCCGTTTCCCCCCAAAAAAATTTTCCCCAAAAATTCATTTTTTAAAGAAAAAATAAAAGTTTTACATACAGAAAACAATGAGAAATAAATATAGAGAAATTAATTTTAATGGATAAAGGAACATTTGAATCAGTTTTCCCTTTTTACTGAAGACTTTTGTTGGGTATGAGAGGCAGGAGAGTTTGTTTGGAGGCAGGACAAGATAGCCCTTAAATTTAAATTAATATGAACTCTGCGGCTTTTTTTATATAGCAAAATTCATCTAATATGACATAATGAATAATATTAATAACATAGAAACATGATATAAACTCTAGAATGAATAAAACATGTCAGTACGAATCTAAGAACTGGTGGAGTATCTTGTGTGGGTTGTTGGTTATGGGGCCAATAAAGCCGTGGTGGTAGCCTTTTCAGGGGCACCCACCACTATCACACAATGTCATAGTTTATAAATAAGAAACATTTACACTTTAATTTATAAATAAGAAATATTTACACTTTAATTTATAAATAAGAAATACTTAAAATTTGAGGAGATGGTGGCACAGTACTGCGTTCTTGTCAGTGTCCCTATAATCTCAAACATTGTAGAAGAAGTTTTGAGTCTTATTTTTTTATGGGATTAATTGCTTAACCTTATTTAAGTAAGTTTATTCAGGTATACACAAATCCAGTTATACATAGATTATCATACATAGCAGCATATTTTAAGAACCTGGGAAAACCCCAAAAAAAAGTCAGACAGAGTGACTTATTTCCATTGCTACACTATCACTGGCTGGTGCTATATCCTTTATCGACTTGTGAAGCTTTTTTTGGACCCATGGTGACTTTTTTTACAGTGACAATCACTAAACCACCAAAAAAGACCCCAAAAATGTTTTGTGAATGTTTGAAAGAGTGCGCTGGGAAAGTTCTCTCAATGATAAACAATGCTTCACTGGGTGGCCCGGCCCTGGCCGCGGGGGAGCAGGTGGACAGGTCTAATACGTTACGAAACACGAGCCAGTTTAAAACCCGAAATCGAAAAGCTTACGAAACACGTTTTTTAAAGAAATAAGAACCTTACGAAACTTGGGGGTCCACTGTATATAATAATAATAAAAAAAGAATAAGAATAATGAAAATAATAATAAGAAGAATAAGAACAATAAGTTCCCTTGAAAGCATGATGTAAAAAAGTCAGTCCACTGCTGACAGGATAAGAAAATTTGGGACATTTGATGAGCGTACGCGAGGGGCAGTGAAAAGGGGGTGACATTTGAGAGCACCCCCTCTGTTTTCACTTTTTAACACAAACATATCTGTCTGTCTTCGTTTCTCGGGTCTATCTGTGTCTGTAAAGCCTCTGCCCGTCAAGCTCTTTTTTCCCCTTTGCCCAACCCTTTTCTATCTGTCAAGCTCTTCTGCCCTTTGTCAAGCTCTCTATCTGTCAAGCTCTCTATCTGTTTTGCCTAAACTCTCTATAGAAATTTGTCTTGACTCCCTTTCCTTGTAAGCTCCCCCCCTGGCAAGCACTGTTGACACCGACACCGGGAGACCCCTCCCCCAGATTTTACAAGTGGTTTATGGGACAGAATTTTTTAATTTTTGCAGCTGAAAGAATTCCCCCCCTTTACATGCCCCCAACTTAAAGAGGGTTTTAACTTACTTGATGGAGTAGAAATGTCTCCTAGTCTTCCAATCTCCCTAAGCTAAAACCCCTCCAAACCCCAAATGTGTGGGGGAAGAAAATTAATCTGCAAAAACCAAGTGGTTTTGGTGTCCTGCCTGCATCTCGGGAGTTCCCGGGGTTTCCCAAAGGATACCCCCCAAGCTATATATGCAGTAAGTGACACTAGCTTCTAGACTAAAAATTAAGGGGGATTGCCCACAAATTCCTTATAGTGGGCGACCCCCCGCTTAAACCCACAGCTCAAATAACCCCACCTTACCCGAATATCGCCGGCCAGCTATACTAAGAGAAATGCAAGGAATTGTCTTATTGGGAGCCGGGGCCAGAGACGAATATCCATAGTACGTCGGGGAAGCCTCTGGGGATTCTTGGTTCCCAGGCAAGTATTTTGAAGAACATGGGGGACCGAGCTCTAGCTTTTAAACCCTGTTAACCCACGGTGTCCAGTCCAAGAAGAAGGAACTAGACCCTCTCCCGCTTAGATTTTGTGTTGAGCTGCCAGTTATCCTTAGCTAACATAACCTAATGTTCCTATTGAGGCCCTTTAAATTTTACCTATGTTAAGGTGCTAGAACCAATTAATTTAAAATCTAAAGTTTCCCCAATAATCCACTATTAGTTACTAACTGTACAAACTTACCTAGACCTTCCTAGGGAGTAAATATAAAAATTAACATTTTAATCTTTTCCCCTACCTCCACCAACCACTGTGTTTGTTTGGGTGAGTGTGTGGGGGTTTATGAACCAGAGGACCTATCCGTGGTATGTTTAAGACCCAACGGGCCCCCTTACTCCTGTGGAACTTGGGGACTCAAAAAGTTTCCCCCATTGGAAGGACTTGGGGGTGATGGGGAAGCAGCAACCTTAAACCAAAAACAGCAAAAGCCTAACGTACGTAATAAGCCAAAAATTACTGGGGTTTATATCAAGAAGTGTTAGCAACAGAAGTCCAGAGGTTATATTGGCTTTTTAAACATTAGTAAGGCCCACCTAGATTACCAGCCGTTTTGGTCTCCATATTACAGAATGGACATAAATTTATTAGAAAACATTCAGGAGAAAAAGACCAAATACATAGCATTAGAAATCTTCCTTCAAGAAATTACATTCACTTGTAAGACGTAGAATGGGGGGGAGACATGATCGAGGTATACAAGGGAAAAAAGGGATTAACAAAGGGGGTATAAATAAGGTCTTGAGGGTATCTCTCCAAGAGAGAAAACCCCCAAAATGGATTCAAGTTAGATGTTTAGATTTGAAAAGGGTATAGGAAAGTATTGGTTTTGGGAAAAAGGGGGAGTTTATGAGGGAAAAAGTCTGCCTAGTAGGGTTTTTGGGAAACAAGGACCTTGGGTAGTTTTAAATTTAGGTTGGATAAATTTATGAGTGAGAGGGGGTTGGGTTTGAGGGAATTAAATGAGAAAAAAAATTATCAAAGCTTTTTTGGGGGAGAATTGGAAAAATTAGGGGTTTAACAAAATTTGTTATGGAATGAAAAGTAAGGGCTTGCCTATATGGGGCCAAAAAGGCCCCTGCAGTGTTCCTCCTTTCTTATGTTCTTTGTGAAGGACCTGCCTAGTATGGGCCAACAGGGGCCCATTGCAGTGTTCCCCCTTTCTTATGTTCTTAAGGGGTGAGAGGGGGGATGTGAATGGGACTTGCACATGAATAAATAGAATTATCAAAGCTTATTGCTTGGGTAGCATTGAAAATTGAGGGGGGGCAAATATTCTGTTAGTGGGTTGGGTTTTGGGAAAGGGCCTGCCTTTGTATGGGCCAAAAGGCCCTGCAGTGTTCCTCCTTTCTTATGTTCGTATGTTCTTAAATGTTTATACAAAAAATGTACTGTATATTGAATAAAAAAAATTGAGGAAATCAGGTCCAATATTTAAGTACAAATACTGGTCAGAGAGGGGTCTAACCAAGGGCGGGCGGTAAAAAAGAGTATTTTCGCTAATGAGGGAGACTGTAGTTTGGGAAAAAAAGTGTTTAAAACGTGGGCGAGCTGGTCGTTTCTGAAATGAACGAGAAGGAAGTGTCGAATCGTCGTAAGGGTCTTGGTCGTTTGAATGTGGGGCCAGAATTGGTCCCGAAACGGGGGAGCAATCCGAAAAGTGCCGACCGTAGAGGGAGAAGCCGGAATCAAGGTCAGAGAAGAGCCAAGGTCAGACGTGTCAAAAAAGGGGTGGTCGGAACCCCGGTACCTGGGGGCAGGGGGGGACGGGAAACCCGGGACCAGCAAGAGGGGCAGGGGTATTGGGGGTGTCCGGGAAAAGTTGCCCCTTAACTAGGTAGGGCCGAACTAGGGCGGACAGGAAAGGGGGCCCCGGGGTAGTGGGTTCATGGATTGGGCCCCCAAAAAGGAAAAAATTTCTTTTTATTTAAAAAAGAAAAAGAATAAAAAAAAGGGGGGAAAGTAGGAATAGTTCCCAGGAGGAAAAGAAAGGGGCGTAAAACCCCTCCGCTCCCAAGAGGAAACCCAACACCGCAAGAAGTGCAGATGCTACATGGAACCCGTTAAAAACCCTACCCTTTTTTGCAAGTAAACCAGCAATCCCGGGGTAAACCCCACATCCACCGAGCCACTTGGCGGATAAAAGAGAGGGGGGGCCCGGGTATTTCCCCCCAAAAAACATACCGTCTTGGCCCCCACCCCCCGGGAAACCAAAAGGTGGCTTCCAGAGATACATCCGCGGGGCCGAAAGATACCCGGCCCCCCTCCGGGGGACCGGAGAGGGATCGGGGCATCCCCAGGCGATCCAGATTCCATGGGGAAACTAACACCACCACCAAGGACCCCAACGGAATGGGATGGACCACGAACCCTTCCCCTACCTAGGAACTAGAATGCCTGTGGGGGGAGAAGCTCCCCGGGTAAAAAAGGGGAAAGGGAAATAAGGGAGGGAGAGGAGGAAAAAAGGAGGAAAGGGAAAAAAGGGGGATGGAGGAGATGGATAGGGAGGGGGGTTGGGGGGGAATTAGGTTCGGGGTGAGGGGAAAAAGACCAAGAGGTCCAAGCCCAGGGCCGATAGCCTCTTTTTCCCGGGCAAGGAGCCCCCAAAGAGGCTCTGTTTTTGAGTGTTGATATAATTGGGAAGCTCTTTTTCTATACCCCCCCAATACATCTTCATCTTTTTTTGTAATTTGGAAACCAAAATTGAAAGCCATATTCAAGATGTGGGCCAATAAGTGGACAGCAAGGAGGCATTCTGTTAGCCTTGCTATTCACAGATAAGCATTGTTTGGTATTTTTTTAGGTTTTTGCTTTTGATTACTCCAAGGTCCTTTTTACTTGTTTCAGTAAAATTTTTTGTCAAACATTTTGCATTCGTGGTTTTTGATTGCTAATGCCCTAAATGTTTTACTTTGCGCTTTTTCTACATTGAAACTCCGGGTTTCCAACCCCTTTCCCAAACCCCAGCCATTAATGTGTCCAAACCCTCAGTATTCACAGAAGTAGACCCCCGTGTCAAAAGAAAATTACTAAGGAAGAGGAGCATGAGTTCAAAGTAAAGAAATAGAAGAGGAATGGAAGGGAAGAGCAGGCATGAAAAGACAGGACTTCAAGATGAGGTAAAAAAAAAGAGAGGAGCTTCAGAGAGAAAGAGACAAAGGGGCTTCCCAAAGGGGTTTTGGGATAGATTTTAAAGGATGCAATAAAAAAGGGGAATTATTAATACAGTGGTACCGAATTTTCGATATTTTTTTATTCCAGAATGCTGTTCAAGTGCCATTACCAAACGAAATTTTTCCAAGAAATTTGTAAAAAAAGACTATCCTTTTGGGCCCCAAAATTACACTTACAAAAGCATTTAAAAAAAAAACTTACATACAAGGGGGGAGTTTGGGAACCATCAAGTCGAGGTACCACTGTATTATTTTACTAACCTTTACAAAATTTTAGGCTGTAGGATTATTATGAAAGGGGAAAGGAAACAGGTAAGATAATTTTCACATGTTTTAAAACCAAGAAATTTAAAATTTTTAACAATAAATTAAAGACTTTAAATTTACCCGAGCATCACAATTTAGCCGTTTTGCACAGCTGACCCTTTCAGAGTTCAGCAGTTCATATTCTGCAGCAGTGTACTTAAGGAAAGGGCAGGGCTTGGAATGGCATATGCTACTTCATCTGCAAAAAAGACTTTCTTTCACATTTCAGCTATATGCCTGAGTTGCTGGGCCTACACCCTTCAAAAAAAACTGTTAAAATAATAATTTACATATGGTTATGTACATATACATATCAGTAAACAAAACATATATTTTTTTACTAGTATATGCTGATAAATTAATTTGAAATAAACACAGAAAAGTTAATGTTGTGAGAGAATAATTTAGAACGAAAATTAAAAAATTTAATAACCCAAAGGGGATAATTTAAAGGGGTGAGGAGAGGTTTTTGAGGGGGTTTGGGCAAAAGATTGAATGGAGTGGGAGGTGTTCTAATGGATAGAGGCATGGCTTACCAATAGAAAGCAGAGTTTCCATTAATGGGGTCAAATCTGAATGGGGATTAGTCACTAGTGGCGTTCCAAAGGATCATTTTTGGGCCCATTGTTGTTCATAATTTTAAATGACCTTGATAAAGGGAAATTTGAAGTGACATGAGAATTTTCTATGATCAAAAATAGGCCGTTGATTCATTCTGAGGAGGATACCAGTGAACTCCAGGAGGATTTGGACAAATTAATGTCTTGGTCTAAAAAGTGGCAGATGAAGTTCAATTGGACAAGTGTAAGGTACTAGTCCTTGGTAATAAAATATCCTCAAATTTATAAACTGGGTGAAGTAGAGCGTCATACAGAAGGGAAAAAGACTTGGGAGTCATGGTAAGCGGGAATCTCCAAGACAACAGTGCCTAAGTGTGCGCAATAAGGCTAACAGATTACTAGCTAAAGGGGAGGTGATCTGTTCTAGCTCAGAGGGATCTGTTTTTAGCTCGGGAAAACGGTTGGGGTTCTGTGGACTGAACCATTTTTGCTCTGTGAAGTAAACCCAAGATGCCGTCCATTGAGCAACTTTACCAGCAGCAAGGAGGTTGAGGGAGCGGCGAGATGGCGTTGACGGGGGAAAAACAAGAGGATTCGTAGGTCCCCCTTTTGGTGAGTCCTCATGGGGGGAACCCTTGGGCAGGGGCCGGTTAAGGAACAAAATTGAAGATCAAGAAAACGAATGGAGAGTTAGAAACGATGAAGAAAAAAGGGGGATCGTGGAAACATCAATGCCTTCTCCGTGCTACCCGATGAAGTGAGTCGACACTGGAACGTCACGACAACCCCGGAAGGAAAAAACATTGTTATTTTTGGGCCCCAGGTTAGATAAGGGATGGGGTTTTCTGTTTGAATGAAGGAGTAGGAGACAGAGGGTTTGTTTTCCTGGGGCTGGGATGGAGGATATTGTTAGCCTGGACAACATCAGAGAGGGGAAATCCAACTGTCTCAGTGCTGGAGGCAACGATTTGGCAGACGTAGGAGGAGGACCTGACTACAGGTTTGGGTCAGCAATAGACATAATTAGGAAGGGTGGGAACCCTTCATGGGTATTTTGCCAAGGAGGGGGTTGAATGAATGGGCCCCGGGAAATTTGGGTGTCAATTGCTGGCTGGACAAATACTGAAAGGGAAAAATTCAGTAACATTCATTGACAACTGGGACCTCTTCTATGGCAGAAATGAATGCCAGGGATGGGGTTCCTTATCCAGGTCTGGGGGGGGGGCATGGCAACGCAGTGGAGGGAGCTGTTAGGGCTTTAAACTAGAAATAGTTAGTGGTAGGGTTTGGGGGGAAAAAAGTGAAGTCCCAGTGTAGTAATATTATAAGTTCTAGGAGAACTAGTAATAGGCAGAAAAAGGTGGACAGTGGAAAGCTAGTGCCCAGATGCAAGGACATAATAGGTATAGTGGAAAACAGAAATGAGCAGAAGGGTAAAGAGAAAGGAGGGGGTTTAAAATTTATTACACCAATAGTCGTAGTGCAGGAATAAGATGGACGAGTTGAGATTAGTTGCAATCGGGTAATATTGATGTTTTTGAATAACTGAGACATGGTTTAATATGAAAAAAAGGGGCTTGCCTGCCGAATTCTTCAGGGTTTTAAATTGTTCCAAGTAGACAGAAGTATCGGGAAGGGGGTGGGGGGGACTCTTTTCCCCTGACTTTTAAAATTTTTGTATAAAAATGGGTATAAAGTCTGAATTAAACATACGAGTCTGTCTGGGTAGAATTTTCAGAGGGGAGAAAAAATTTATTTTAGGTGTGATATACCGTCCCCCAAAATTAGATAGGGGCCAAGGGGGACTACTATGGGAGGAAATTGTTAAGGCCACAATGCCCCTAACGTAGTTTTTCTGGGTGACTTCAACTTTAGTCAAATTGATTGGAATTTTTTGACTGGGGAAATTTTGAATTAAAATTTCTTAGAAGTAGTTCAAGATTGTTTTTTAAACGTTTGTGACAGAACCTACAAGGGAAAAATCTGCTTGACTTTTTCTAAACAAGGAAACCCTTGTTAATAATTTAGAAATTAGAGGAACCCGGGGGCGAACAAATCAATTACCTTTTGGGATTGAATGGAAGTTTCATAGTAGGAATAACTCATAACGGTCCCAGATTTTCACTTACAGATTACAATGGACTTAAGAACACTTATCATCTGTGGACTGGGGTAATGAAAGAGCTATCAATATGACAGTTTTCTGAACACTATACTCTGCCCAAAGAACATTTATCCCATTAAAAAAAATTAGATCAATAGAAATGACCCAAAATGGATGAATAAAGGCTCAAATATCTTTTTGGGCAGAAGAAAGGGGTTTATAGGCTTCAAAAGAGGTGAGGGGCATCTTCAATCATATATTGACTTAAGAGGGGCGTTAAAAAAGGGGGTAAGAAAAGCTAAGCTGGACTACGAAATTAAAGTTGCTAGGGGTTG
>WNWK01050512.1:0-12803 GCA_009830355.1 Cherax destructor | reverse complement strand
ACTTTCCCTCCCAAAAATGGTGAAGAGACTACTGTATCTACAAGACACAGCCCCAGTTGAAACCAATGTTAGTGCGGAATCTCAAGATACACCAATAGATGTTGCGAAAGATGCTTCGGTTTCTCCAGGGAAGCCTTTTCAGGCTACCCTATTGAAATAGAGGATGCCGCTCCAGTAGATAGTCAAACCCCGCTAGAAAATACCGAACCCGGTGAAGAGGCTCAAGGGCTACGAAGGTCGGGACGTACACGTCACCCACCTAACCGTTTGGAGGATTACTGTATCTGATATTTTAGAAGGGGAGATTGTAGTGATACCGCTCTTGTGGAGAGCCGCTGCAGGACACAATACGGCACCACCTCAGGGGCCCCTACAATAACAACAAACAGTACGGCGATGGCCCAGCATGGCGTGTGGTCTCGCTCTTACAAAAATACATTCGTGATGCAGATTACATGGTGTTTAAATATGTCCAGTAGCTATAGCTTTTCTGAGGACATATGCACCTTACATCACCTGTCCTGCAGCAGCAGTCATTAGATGTATTTTCTTCTGTTGCAGACTTTACCATGGATTTTGTTTTCAATAAAGCCTAGAAATGAGGCCTGTGTTTTTATCACACTTCTCAAAGTCAAACAAGGTAGTCATAACAAAACAACATTCAGAAAAGGCATTATAAGTTTGTGTGTCAAGATGTAGTTAAGTTTCTGTCGAAGAATGACCCCATCTGTAAGAAAACAGAGGGAAGGAGAACAAACAGTTCTGATGGAGACAATGACAAGTTGCTGACAGTTGGTAAAAAAAGACACAACTACACTGAAGTAATTTATCTGTACAATCTTCCATCAAATATTGAGTTTCTTCAAGTACATGAAAAAGCCAAGTGTTGGATGAAACATACAAAGAAAACACTTCACTGAGTCATTTTTTTTTTAACAAATCATCCTGGGTCTCAAAGAACCACATGTCACTTTATTAATCAGACATTCTAATAATTTGCAAGTACAGTTGGAAAGAGAGAGAGAGAAGTCAGTGATGGAATAGATCACACCCAGGCATGGTGTACCTGGCTATTAAAAGAAAAAGAACCAATGCAATTTTTACTAAAGGGGTAGAGTACCCTCAGTCCTGATGTGATCGAGGATTTGCAGCAAGACAGAGTGCTGGTGGGTGCTACACCATGGCAGAAAGTATATTGCTAAATTGCTTATCACTGCAATTTGTATGAAAAATTACTGCACTGTACTGCCCTTTGTGAGTTCGACACATTTTTTTTTATGTCACTCTCACATACATTTCCTGAAATACTGAACTTCTTTTGTGCCATCTCTACATGTGTGCATGTTCACACTCCTATTCCTCATTTACATCAATGACCTACCAAATGCATCACAACTACTCAAACCCATATTATTTGCAGATGACACAACGTATGTCTTCTCTCATAAATCCAGTCATAGTGGTCAACACCGTCAATGCCGAATTACAGAAAATATCAACATGGATGATGACTAATAAACTTACTCTCAATACTGACAAGACCTACTTCATACAGTTTGGAAACAGAGCCACAAATGTTCCACTTAACATAACACTCAATGGTTCACCCATCACAAGACTCACAGAGGAAAAATTCCTAGGAATCCACACTGACAGTAGCCTAAAATTCTAAACACACATACAACAAATTTCCAAGAAAATCTCAAAGGCAGTAGGCATAATATCAAAGATACTCTACTATGTGCCTCAATCAGCTCTCCTTGCACTATATCACTCACTCATCTACCCTTATCTCACCTATGGAATCTGTGCATGGGGATCAACAACAGTAAATCACCTTAGATCACTCATAACCCAGCAAAAGGCTGCAGTCAGAATGATAACAAATTCCCACTCTAGACAGCATACTCCGCCAATATTCAAAAGCCTAAAACTACTCACCGTAAAGAACATTCACACTTATTCTTGTGCCTACTACATATATAGAACTCTACACTCTAATATAAACCCTCCACTAAAAATTCTCCTCACCCATGACCACAACACAATGCACAGATCACTTTTTGATATACTGTACTCTGTGTCCATATCAACCTATGTAAATATTCTATGCACATAAAGGTCCCCAGAATCTGGAATTCATTACCAGTAAATACTAAAATAACCTTGTCTGAAAATCATTTTAAGACTCTTCTCAAAAACCACCTACTCACCCTTAACTAAATACTCATACTCAAAAAATACTCAATGTTATTTTCCTATAAGATAATTTCCATTTTTACTATTATGTTCTATTATATTACTTTAAAAAATGCTCAATGTTATTTTCCTATAAGATAATTTCAACTTTTACCATTATATTACTGTATATTACCACCTAATCACCGTAAATTAAATACGCATTCTGTAAATTACTTTTAAAAATGCTAAATGTTATTTTCCTTAAGATAATTTAAATTTTTACTATTAACTACCATCCTACTAAACACTTGTTACAATGTAGTATCACCATAATGTAATTTGAACATTGTAATATCATCATACAGTGGACCCCCGAGTTACGAACACCCCGGAAATCGTACAATTATGTAAGTATAATATTGTAAGTGCTTTTGTAAGTGTATTTTTGGGGGTCTGAAATGGACTAACCTACAGTGGACCCCCAAGTTTCGTAAACCCCGGAAATTGTACATTTATGTAAGTATAATATTGTAAGTGCTTGTGGAAAAGTATTTTTGGGGGTCTGAAATAGACTAACCTACGTGACATTTTTCCTTAAGGGAGTAAATTCGTTCAGTAATGGCACTTGAGCAGACTTCAGGAGTGAAGTTTTTACGAAACTCGGGGGTCCACTGTACTTGACATTATTTCTTAAGGGAGTAAATTTGTTCGGTAATGGCACATGAGCAGGCTTCTGGAATGAATTTTGTTCGTTACTCGGGGGTCCACTGTATTGTAATCTGAACAATATTTAAACAAGTCAAACTCAATCAATTTCTCCAATATTATGTATGCACATAGTCTATAAGCCATTAGATTAAGCTTCCCTCAATGCCATGGCATGTAAAGTAAAGTAAAGTAAATTTTATTTCATTGCAATTTTACATAGATAATGGTAGTTACAATCATAAACTGAAGTGCAAGGAGAGCCACTGACATGCCATGGCATTAGGGGCAGCTTAATCTGTACATAATATTAGAGAAATTGATTGAGTTTATTCTAGTTATATATTTGATTTCAAATTACAATATGATGATATTATACTGTTAAAATTACAATATGATGATATTACATTGTAACAAGTGTTTAGGAGGATGGTAATATAAAATTGAGATCATCTTAAGGAAAATAACATTGAGCATTTTTGAAAGTAATTTATAGTACGAGTATTTAGTTTGGGGTGAGTAGGGGGTAACATAATAGTAACATATTAGTAAAAATTGAAATTATCTTATAGGAAAATAATATTGAGCATTTTTGAAAGTAATTTACAGTACGAGTATTTAGTTTAGGGTGAGTAGGTGGTCTTTGAGAAGAGTCTTAAATTGATTTTCAGACAAGGTTATCTTAGTATTTACTGGTAATGAATTCCAGATTCTGGGGCCCTTTTTGTGCATAGAATTTTTACATAGGTTGATGTGGACTCGGGGTATATCAAAAAGTGATCTGTGTCTTGTGTTGTGGTCATGGGTCCTATTAAAGTTTGTGAGGAGAATTTTGAGCGGAAGGTTTATATTAGAGTGTAGAGTTTTATGTATGTATTAGGCACAAGAATAAGTATGAATGTTCTTTACGGTGAGTAGTTTTAGGCTTTTGAATATTGGTGGAGTATGCTGTCTGGAGTGGGAATTTGTTATCATTCTGACTGCAGCCTTTTGCTGGGTTATGAGTGGTCTAAGGTGATTTAATGTTGTTGATCCCCACGCACAGATTCCATAGGTGAGATAAGGGTAGATAAGTGAATGATATAGTGCAAGGAGAGCTGATTGAGGCACATAGTAGCGTATCTTTGATAATATGCCTACTGTCTTTGAGATTTTCTTGGAAATTTGTCGTATGTGTGTTTGGAATTTAAGGCTACTGTCAAGGTGGATTCCTAGGAATTTTCCCTCTGTGAGTCTTGTGATGGGTGAACCATTGAGCATTATGTTAAGTGGAACATTTGTGGCTTTGTTTCCAAACTGTATGAAGTAGGTCTTGTCAGTATTGAGAGTAAGCTTGTTAGTCGTCATCCATGTTGATATTTTCTGTAATTCGGCATTAACAGTGTTGGCCAGTATGACTGCATTTGGGTGAGAGAAGACATATGTTGTGTCATCTGCAAATAATATGGGTTTGAGTAGTTGTGATGCATTCGGTAGGTCATTTATGTAAATGAGGAATAGGAGTGGGCTCTCCTTGCACTTCTATGTAAACTTCTACGTAAAATTGCGAAGAAATAAAATTTGTATTGTATACAGTGGACCCTCGGTTTTCGTTGAAAATTCTTTCCAGAATGCTGTTTGAGTGCCTTTACCGAACGAATTTGTTCCCATAAGGACAAATGTAAATTAAATTAGTCATTTCAGACCCCCAAAAATACATTTAAGAACATAAGAAAGGAGGAACACTGCAACAGGCCTACTGGCCCATACTTGGCAGGTCCATATCAAAACCAACCCACCAACAAAAATATTTGTGCAACCCATCCCCATCGCCATCCAAGCAAGAAGCCCCGACAACACCCCCTCAACAACTGTGCAAGTCCCGTTCAAATCCAACCCCTCTCACTCACAAGAACACAGAAAAAATAAGGAACACTGCATCAAGCCAACTGATGCAAAACCAATCCCACAAACAAAAACTCCTACGAAAATACACTTACATAATTGTTCGAGTTTGGAGGTGAACGAAAACCGAGGGTCCACTGTACAGTGGACCCTCGGTTATCGGCCGTAATGTCAGTAGTAGTACTTATGATCAGTAGTAGTAATTGTAACTTACCAACCTGTTAGTTGAGTTACAAGCCTTTCACGTGATCACTGTCCATTACTATCCTTTCTGCTGACCAAGCTGTGTCAAGGGTCATCCTTTGAATGCCATGAGCGTCTTAGCCCAGTAGTGGCAGTTCAAATCAGGATAGCAGAGTTGACAGGCACAGGCTCTGAGTGCCCCCCATATATTTCTACTAATATAAGTCACCAACCAAGCTGCATTGTGTTTATTACCAAATCCATCGTCAAGAACCCCACACGACAGTAATCCGTTCCAGAAGGTCGGCCTAAAACTGAAATGGCCAAAAACAAAAATAATATTTCCCATAAGAATTAATGTAAATACAATTAATCCGTTCCAGAGACCCAAAAATATTAACAAAAAATAATTTTTTTAAAGATTAACTATAGTTTTGCATACACAAAACAATGAGGAAGAAATATAAAGCACTAATTTTACTAATAAATGAACATTACATACCTTTACTGAAGACTCTTGTTGGCATATGGAAGAAGGTGAAGAGGGGTTACTTCCCTTCTTTGTCTTTTACTGCCACTAGGACCAGCTTGAGTCACTGCACTCCTGTCGCACAAAAAAACTGTCCACTCCCTGCCTGCCTGCTACACTCCCTCCCTTCTTACTACACTCCCTGCATGCCTGCTACACTCCCTGCATGCCTGCTACACTCCCTGCATGCCTGCTACACTCCCTGCATGCCTGCTACACTCCCTGCATGCCTGCTACACTCCCTGCATGCCTGCTACACTCCCTGCATGCCTGCTACACTCCCTGCATGCCTGCTACACTCCTTGCCTCTATGGCTGTCTGCTACACTCTCTCCCTGCCTGCTACACTCCCTGCTACCCTCCCTCCCTGCCTGCTACACTCCATCCCTGCCTACTACACTCCCTCCCTGCCTGCTACACTCCCTGCATGCCTGCTACACTCCCTGCCTTCCTGCTACACTCCCTGCATGCCTGCTACACTCCTTGCCCCTATGCCTGCCTGCCTTGAACTCTATCGTGTTTCTCACTTTCTTTACCAAAGGAACTTTACTAGGAACTTTCTTTGGGGCCATGGTTACTTATTTTGCAGTTGCACTTAATCAATAACCACCAAAAACAATGGATTATAGTGAAATGTTTGGATGAATGAGCAGAAGCTTCCTCACTCGCCCAGAGACACAGCCACACTGACTCAGGAATGCGCGAGCGGGTGACGGGCGGGCGGGCGGGCAGGTGGACACATCCAATACAGCCGATAAGCAAAATAATGGCCGATAACCAGAAGAAAATTTTGGCCGATAACCGAGTTGGTTGATAAGCAGAACAGCCGATAACCGAGGGTCAGCGGGAGGAAGCTGGTAGGCCCACGTGAGAGAATGGGTCTGTGTGGTCAGTGTGAGGAGTATAAAAAAAATCCTGCAGCAAGCAGTGCATAACGAGAAAAAATACCTCCGACTGTGTTTTTGGATTAAAACGCCGACTTTGAGGTGTATTTTTGAATAGTATTTATGGCTGTATTCTCGTTTTCTTGGTCTCATTTGATAGAATGAAAGACATATTACAGAAATAGATATTTTTTTGATTGGTTTCACGATGAAAAGGACCTTGAAATTGAGCTCAAAGTAGCAGAAATGTTCGATTTTTGCCGATGTTCAAGAGTAAACAAATGATGTCATTGTCTAATAAATGTCCAACTAGCCATTCTAATACGCAGTCACGAATGGGTTGACATTATTTATACAATTATTACAATAATGCAGTAGTCTGCATAACCGTAAATCTTCTATTTTTTGTGTGAATAATAATTCAAAATACAAAGCAAGAGTAATATAATAGGGGCCTGGAGACGTGACTGATGAACAGAGAAAATGTAATTTTAGTGCTAGGAATGTCTGTATTGTTCATTCTGGACCCTATTTTGAAATTAGCATCTTTTTAATTTGTGTGAAATTGGCCAAATTGCCAATTTCTGACCACTTTATTGGGTAGTTAAAATCGGTAAATGGGCGGTTTCTTGTACTCAATCGATAGAACAAATGGTTTTCTAAAGAAACAGCTATGAGTTTGGTCGACTGGAACAATGGAATTGGCCGAAAATAGGGCTCAAAGTGGGCGAAATCACCGATGCATAAATATTGCCGAGATTGCTAACTTTGCGAGAGCGTAATTCCGTAAGTTTTCCATCAGATTTCATACTTTTGGTGTCATTAGCATCGGGAAAAGATTCTCTATCATTTCATAAGATTTTTTTTTTTTTCGAATATTTTGCGACACAGAGAGAGACTTTAGGATTTGGGGTCGCGACAGTCAAAGGGTTAAAAGCATCAGAGAAGGGGGATCTAGGTGTAATTATAAACAAAAGATTATCACGAGAAGACCTTGTAAATGAAGTAATAAGAAACCTTTATGCTACACTGACAAGCTTCAAAATAGCCTTCAGATATATGAACAGTGAAATGTGACAAAAGCTGTTCACAACATACCTTACACCAAAATTGGAATATGCAGCGGCAGTGTGGTGTCCGCACCTAAAAAAAACATGCAGATATGATTGAAAAAAGTCCCAAGACATGAAACAAAATGACTCCTAGAGCTAAGAAATATGCATTAGGGAGAAGGAGATTAAACTAAAAATGTCCTCATTGACAGATGGAAGAAAACAGACATAACCACATACAGTACTGTATAAGATCATAAAAGAGTATGAAAAAATAAATAAAGATTTATTACTACCGAGAGGGAGAACAAAAAGTCACAGTTGCAAAGAAAAAAGGTGCAAAAAGGATACTGATGAATTTTTGTCACAAATAGTGATAAAATAGTGGAATAACTCCAAGTGGGGGAAGTATGCACCACAGGCAATGGAAAATTTGAAAAAAATAAATAAATATAAATCAACAAATTAAACCTGAAAGATGGGACACCCCAAGCATAGCCTTGGTCCTGTAGCTAGAAATAGGTAATCACACACTGGTGCCAAAAAATGTAGTGGACATTACTGGAAGAATTTTATGAAATGCTCCCAACACAGCAATCATATGGGTCAAATACTTCAAGTTAGTGCAACAGAACAGTGAAATGGCAAAACTCTTTCTGATGAGATACTAGCAAAAAGAATCAGACTGTCAATTTAAATGCCCAACTTCTGACGGTAATATGTGAACTCTACATATGTTAATGCAAAGATTATTGTGGAGCTGTGTGCTCTTTATAGATGATGAACATGACATACAGAAAAATCTGGTGAAAAAGTGCTTCACCTAGAAGGCTCACCAAAGGTCATAACAACACAAGCAGACCTGTTACAGGCACAGCCATGCCAAATACAGAAACAGACATTGTCACAGTGGTGATGCAAACAGCAAGGCAGTCATGTGATGCAGAGTAACTCTTATATCAACAAGGAAATCACTATGCAGCAATTGTGCCAGGTAGCAGAAGCCAGATATGTGCCCCACCAGAACCCTAGAATGTTTCACTGGACAATGGGTCACATCACAAGGTACTGCAGGAAAAAGCCCAGCCACTCACACCTGAGACAGCTTCCAATAGCAGGTAATGAGCAAGCACAAGGAGTGGAGGCCACAAAGAGGAACCTCCCACGACTAATCACTAAGAAATTCTACCCTCTTTTCCCACAAAACCTGCCATCCAATACTAATATGACAGGGGATACGTGTAGCAAGCCCAAACTACTCAAAGATACTGAGATAATCAAGAACTCACCTGTAGCAAGTGGATTGATGCTTGCCACATTGTGGACGGCAAGTTGGATGTGCTGGGCAAAACAGTGTGTGTCCTGGAGCTGGATGGAAGGAGTGGTTTAGGTGGTATGTCTTATCCACAACATTCAACACTGTCAGGGACCTCCCTGCCAGTGATGAAGGGATAACCCATCATTTACATCTAGCACTGATGAACACTGGTGTCAGATCTCAGGCACTTGGAGATACTGACAATGATATGTGAAAGGGAATGTTATGACCCCTACTAGTAAGTGAGACATCTGAACTGTCCACCATCAGGGTCACAAGAAATCAACTCCTAATTTTCAAAATGTATTTTCTTCACTTAAATGCCAGATGTAAGAGGGAGATCTACCCCATATACCATTTGACATGGTGGTCAATTTACCCCTTCATATACACAAAACTGTTGCTGATGCATATTAAGGATTTCTCTCAGGTGGAGGTAGATGGGCCAGGCTGATACCTGAGGAATTTTCATCATTCCTAAGGAAAAGTACCAGTATTGTTGCAGCACAGGCTAGTAAACCAGCCACATTTACTATCAATAAACATGTGATGCAGCAGTGACTTACACAGTGATGCAGCAGTGACTTACACAGTGATGCAGCAGTGACTTACACAGTGGCCTGGAGTTTTAAAACTCACTTGCCATGGGTTCTGTCCCCACCCATTTCCAGATTTGAAAGATAGTATATTTGAATCAGCATTTGCAGAATTAGTCTAAGCACTTTTAAGACACCATCTGCTAGATAGCAAAGGACAGACTAATGCACCATGACAAATTTTGACAAACAGCAGCAGCCACCGACTAGAGTATATAAAGCATGTGTGTTGTGGTCCTCTGGTACTACTACTGTATGCTGATTGATGTGCTATTCTGCTTCCCTGATGACAGGTCTTATGTAGTACAGTAGCCATCATGTGATGTCATCCTGAATTGTCAAACAAAACTAAAATTACATGTCATAATCCTTATCTAAATGACTGCATTATTACTAGGTATTTTGCAAGTACTGTATTGGTTTTAGTCTGTTCAAAATGCTTTTCATAACAAGGGGATTCTAAAGATTGTAAGAGGTGTAATCAGAGCTGAATCAATACCCTGTAATTCTTGGAAATAAAATTTAACCTTTACTCTGAGTTAAGATCAAGTTCCATTCATGGAGAGGTACTGGGTTGTCTGAATCTCACACTGGCCTGGCTTCTCAGGAAGAGTTTGGGAATAAGTAATTAAAAAAATTACATCACAAACTCAAGGCTGTTTTGCTTGAAGGAGAAGACACTGTAATGCCACTTCTATAGATGTATAACCTATTGTATAAATAATGCAACCTGATCAAACTATGTTTTGTACAACTAGTTTAGACTGCTTGTAATGCCAAGACATGATAGTGGCTCTATTTGCACTACAAATCATTGTAAACCCTCACTGTAATCTACCAATGTAAAAAACTTCCTACAATATGTCAACCACTTTGTAAAGTTGCAAGGAAATAAAAATTTGAATTTGAATTTGAATATGAAATACTTTCTGAAGAAAGGGAATTACATGTGAGGTACACTAACCCAGATAGAGAGGGTCATGCTCAGGATGATGAGTTGAAGGGGGCCAGAGTTGGCCCCACTTTTACAAAGTGAGGGAGAGGTTGGCCATCACAGATAAGGTAGTGACTGACACATTTGAGCATGATTACTATGGCACTGAGTAACTGCCAACCTGCATGTGGGCCAACAAGGAAAGGCTAAGAACTATGTTATTCAAAGCCCAGCAGACAAGTGTTTTGGCCTGGGGTGGAGGCTGATTTGCAGTACCATGAGTCCTTGTGTAAGACATGTGAACAGAACACTACCTCTCAGCATCTAGAGACACCCCTCTCAACTCCAAGATCCTTAGAGTCCATGTTCAAAGAGGCAGGTAGCAGACCTGTTGTAGATTGATGGCTAAGTACAGTATGTATATGTAATACAGTAATAATAATAATCATTAGTTCTACAAATACATGATACAACTTATACAGACCAAAGCTGACATCAATGACTTATTATATAAAAAGCCCCTGGTTATGCAAAGCATTTTGGGCAACTTAGGTTAATCTTATCACCAGGATGCAACCCACACCAGTCGGCTAACACCCAGGTACAGTGGACCCCCGGTTAACGGCCATAATTTGTTCCAGAATGCTGTTCAAGTGCCATTACCAAACAAATTTTTTCCCTTAAGGAATAATGTAAATTAGATTAGTACTTTTAGACCCCCAAAAATACACTTACAAAAGCACTTACAAAAATACACTTACATAATTGTTCGAGTTTGGAGCAGTACGTAAACCAGGGGTTCACTGTACCTATTTGCTGCTAGGTGAACAGGGACAGCAGGTGTAAGGAAACACATCCAATGTTGTTCTATCTAGGCTGGAATATTGCTGCACACTAACTGCACCTTTCAAGGCAGGTGAAATTGCTGACCTAGAAAATGTGCAGAGAACCTTCACGGCACGCATAACTGCGATAAACCACCTCAATTACTGGGAACACTTGAAGTTCCTAAACCTGTACTTCCTAGAACGCAGGTGGGAGAGATACATTATTATATACACTTGGAAAATTCTAGAGGGATTAGTACCAAACTTGCACACGAGAGTCACTCCCTATGAAAGCAAAAGACTCGGCAGATGATGTAACATCCCCCCAATGAAAAGCAGGGGTGCCACTAGCACGTTGAGAGACAACACAATAAGTGTCAGAGGCCCAAGACTGTTCAACTGCCTCCCAGCATACATAGGGGGATTACCAATAAACCCCTAGCTGTCTTCATGCAGGCACTGGACAGGCACTGGACAGGCACCTAAAGTCGGTACCTGACCAGCCAGGCTGTGGTTCGTACGTTGGACTGTGTGCGGCCAGCAGTAACAGCCTGGTTGATCAGGCCCTGATCCAACATGAGGCCTGGTCACAGACTGGGCCGCAGGGGCATTGACCCCTGGAACTCTCTCCAGGTAAACTCCAGGTAAACTACCAACCAAGCTACGGGACACCCTCAATGCTGATAAGGTGATACGCTGAAAGACTGGAAGCATCATACCTGCCCAATGGTGCTTCAATACCTGCCTTCACACAAGACTGAAGGACTATTTCACCAGATGGGGAGCCCCCAAGGAAATTTCCTTGGATGGCGGCACCAACCACATTAACCCTGAAAGACATCGCTATTGTAAAGGAGTGGGGTGTCACCATCAAGCTATTACAGTGGACCCCCGGAAATCGAACGCCTCCCAACTCGACCTATTATGTAAGTTTATTATTGTAAATGCTTTTGTAAGTGTATTTTTGGGGGTCTGAAATGGACTAATCTAATTTACATTATTCCTTATGGGAATAAATTCGTTCAGTAACAGCACTTGAACAGCATTCAGGAACGAAGAATGTTCGATTTCCAGGGGTCCACTGTATATGCTTAATATCTTCAGTCTCAATGTGTAGTCAGAGTCTGCAGTTCAAATGGTTAAAAGGATTATTCATGACACCACAGAGATATGACAGACTGAAACTATATGCTACCACTGATATAAGTTTAATGGGTTTCAAGAGTTTTCCTACTCTTGAAGCCTAGCCCTGGGAAAGG
This sequence comes from Cherax destructor, assembly GCA_009830355.1. Lineage (NCBI taxonomy): Eukaryota > Metazoa > Arthropoda > Malacostraca > Decapoda > Parastacidae > Cherax > Cherax destructor. The sequence continues at coordinate 452 of WNWK01050512.1, read as the reverse complement.
CTTGGCTGGTTATGTTTATAAGGCTCTCCTGCATTAACTTGATATGTTCCAGTGAAATATAGACAAATCACCTATGCAGGTCACTATGGTGAGCAGTTACATGCCTCTGCCCATGGGCAGGCAATACCACAGGATGAATAAACAATGGAATTTAATGATGTTTTGCAAGAGGGTACAGATGACTGAAGTGGTAGAGAAGTCAAAGTGAAGTACTATATATTCGGGGAGCCCAGTGCATGCTTACTCTACAGTCTGGAAATAAGATATGGATCCAAGACCCCACCACAAAGCTGAAGAACCCAACAAATGTAGTGGTGGAAGCTGGTAGGTTCTGTCAGTATAATCGAGCTGGAGTATAGTAGCTAGCCAATACTCAGAAAAGTTGCAAAGGTTAGTGGACGAGTTTGGGAGAGTGTGTAAAGGTAGAAAGTTAAAAGTGAACATAGATAAGA